>OW626793.1:6898501-7005747 GCA_939628115.1 Tribolium freemani
TTAGCACGATAATTATTATTTCAAAGATCAATAACTTCATTATTATGTAACACTGAAAAAATGTGACCATTTTTTGTCTATTTATCTCATCTTCATTAGTCATTACCCATGCCATCATCCAATCCAGGTCCTCCTTCCGCCTTCGTCTTTAATTTTGGCAATATGATATAAAATTGCTGTTGCAACAATTACCACCAAAATATTCTCAGTTTTTAAACGATAGCAAAAACGAGAAATCTTTTTACCAGACCGAAAGTGCATTGACTTTTATTTCGGTGAAAATGTTTATTGAAGCAATCGAACTTTTTTGATGTCAAGCGCTATTTAAACGGCACCCAAGGTACGGTTTAATTTAAACCAAGCTTTAGACAATTTTAAGCTGCACTTATTTACGGTGGCAGTTCACTTGACACACAAACAGAGCTTATAGTTTAAGCTATACCGGTGGAGTTAGGACTAAGTGTACGAGTAGGGTAAGTATTATCAAAGCTCTTTTATTAATTAATATCTATCATACAGATACAGATCATTGTTCTGAGACCAATAGTTTTCGAAAAAATTGCCAACATAAGCAAAAACAGATTTATTTTCTCGAATAGTTTTGCCGTAATTAACAAAATAAAAAAATTGTTAAAAAATTTCCTAACCCCCATTCAAAATGACTCAAATTTGAAACCCATCCGAACTGATAGATTTTGAAGTGTTTTTTAAATTTGCTGTTCCGTTTATAATTAGACTGCTTATGAAATGTTTTCAATTTCTAGTAGTAACTAACAAAAAAAAACATTACTATATGCAATTTACTGTTGTAAGTTGCATAATATTTATCACAAAAACACCTCTAGCAGTAATCAGTAATCACAAGAAATGGTAGACATCGAAACAACTGTCATCATTAATAAAAAAATAAATACGTAAATATTAATAAAGAAATATTATACCTTCGAAGATGCAAGCATCAAGTAGAGATCGATGAAGATGCATTCGAGGTAATGATCCAAGTCCGCCGTAAAAGCTATTGTTGTGTATAGAAATTGAGTCTCAAAGAGAGGTAGATGTCGAGTGTGCACATACCAGTGGGAGAATATTCAAAAGGAATGATATAAGAGGTTGCCGAAATAGGGAACAATGTATCAAAAGACGTAAAGTGCGTCTAAACAACCCTTAAAATCGATTAAGTTGTCACTGTCAAGCATTGTAGTGTTTATAAAACAAAGCCTTCAGCACCTATCGATGTTAACTATTAATACCCACTCAATTTTCAAACAAAAGAAACGCTTTTACTCAAAGCAAATTTATTCCTGAGACCGAATTATAAGCCAAATATAAAGTTACCTCAAGTTTGTTCATTTATATTCAGCGTATAAAAAGAAGTTATTTAAATACTCTTTGATGTGGCTTATTCTCTTATTCACGAACCAACAAACTATTACCGTGCGGTTTATTTTTGTGCTTGATACACTTAAATAAATAAGTTCTTGGGTCGGAAGAGTCTCGATAGACACTTGTGCAATCTTAAACGCCAGCCACCGTTTCCAACAAGAATCACTTTGTTAGAATGTGGGGCGCGAGGTATCCAAGCGCACGTAATGTGGCCAACATCTCTGCTTAACATTTAGTAAGGTCGATGATATTAATAAATTTTGCTTATGGGGAGATAATACTTGAGAAGTTGGATAAGGATTGGGAAGTCGAGGAAAAATCACGTCGGGCGAATCCTGAAATAGGAAAGTAATTTCGCTAAAAGCGCGAGGATTGTGAACGAAACCAAAACGGTCATAAACATTCGGGAAACAGGGGGCCTTATGATTGATTAAATAATGTAATCCCAGATGGTTTGTATCACACCGAGTGTGATTATGTGCTGTTTGTGCTAGATTAACTAATTGAGCAGTTTCTTCATAATGCAGAAACTGAAACGTGTCGAAATCGCTGCATGTGTTTACATTTCCTGCAGGATTAACAGACCAAAGGACATACAATTTCTATCCACTGACCCACAATAGTTGCACTGGTGCAATTCTAATAGACGTGGGCAACATATTGCATAATTTACAAATAGGTTTGGTCAATGTGGGCACGTGTGGATAATTTTCAATAAATAATTTGCTGAGCCAAAATGGCTTTCCCTTGCGAAAAAATTCAATAATTGGTAACCAATGGTACCACAGCTCCAGCTTCGGTCTTAATATTAAAAACAAATTGCAGTTTCTACAAAAGTGGCCGCCGAAATCACAAAAACTTCGCGTGTGGTTCACGAGAAATGAATAAATGAGTATAAACATAGAAATATACGACAAATGTGCACGAAATAATACGTGCTTTTATTAATCCAATATGCTTCCAATAAACTTGTCAACAAATAATTAAAACTTGTATCTCTTTGAGCGCTTCCTTTCTTAATTATTTATACACAGTACCCCGCAGATAAAAAGAAAGATAATAAATCTCACTCCTACCTATCAAAGACTGTTTCAGCTGTAAATTCCTTAATAATTCTAATTGCAATTGCAATTATTGCTGAAAATTTCAGCTCTCTTGGTGCAGTTTTAATTATGATTATTCTTTACACAACTTGTTAATTGACTTTGGGTTTGTTTGCTACATTTTCCGAAACAAGTACCTAAATCATATTTTTTATGAACCAAACTAAGCTTGTTTAAGATATTTAGCTCGTGTTTCAACCATAGAAGAGATAACTCGTTTATGCAGATTGCACATTGATATCAAACAGCAATAGGCGAGCGTTCTGCTGAACTTGTATCGTAACGTAATTACGGCACAACCTCAAGCAAAAACAGAAAAATGCACAATTTCGTCTTCCATTTCTACAGGGAATCATTTTCAATTTTCTTCAACTGATGAGAGAAAATTATTTCACGCATGCTTTAAACGCAACCGGATTTCATAAAAAAGTACACGCGTAAAATCATATTTTTGCCAGAATGGTTAATGAAAGATAAAAGATAAAATATGTAATAAATCTCGTTAAAGTGCAATGAAAATTAGCGTGACGTACTCGTAAGTAAACTTTACCCTGATTTTATCAGAAAGGTAAAAATTTCCAATTTATGCCATGTAATTACGTTTTTTGAGATTATCAAAAAAATGTATCTGGGACTTGTCAACATGTTTATAAGTAAGCGAATCAAAAAATTTAATTAGGTAAAAATTTGGTTTAATTAAACGCAAAATTCAAGGTACATTTTTTGTACTATGTCGTTTTCTATGAGTTAGGTAGATACCGCGTAAAGAAATGCATCCAAACACTTACTTGTATGGTAGTAAAATTACATGAAATATCAGTGACAAAATAAAAAACCTACCTTGTACAATCTCCGTCTGAGCACCACACCAAAAATTCAGTTCCAGGACCAATATTTCACTAAAAAACTTCCGTTCACATTTTTCACTTTGAATAAATTTAAATATTATTAAAAGACTGTTAAAGTACAGGGTGATTCAGAAGTGTCAGACCAACTCTCGAATGGTACGTGATAAAAGATGCTCAGCTCAGCATAAACAAAAATGCAGTTTTTTCAAGCAATTTATTAATTTTTAATATTCAAATATTTTTCCTTTACCACAACCGTATTATTTTTTGTTTCTTTGGGTCCGATATTGTCGGATCAATTTATTGTTGAATTTCATAGTTTCGATAGTTTGTTAAATGTTTTGTACACTTGAAGACACAAATTATTATTTTTTCAAGTTGCAAGATCTGCAGTTTTTGCTAAAAAAATTTAAGAAAATAGGATCTAAAGGGTGAAAAATTTAATCAAAAAATCTAATTTCTCTTTATCTCGTGATCTCATACAATTTTTTTGTCATGGAGACAACTCGGTTGGATATCTTGGACATCTTTTATCACTGTCACTACCCAAGAGATGGTCCGACACTTTTCAATCACTCTGTATAATCAGTCTTTGGGGTAATGATAAAAGACATCCAACTGAATTAAAAGTCCCTATGACAAAAATTGTTTTAGCCTTTTTTCACGAGATATAGCTCTTCAAAGCTCAGATTTTTTATGTAAGTTTTTGGCACTTTAGATCATGTTTTCTAAAGTTTAGTTAGCTGAAATGGCAGATCTTGCAACATTAAACAGACGTGTTATGTACTTATGTGTTAATGGCAGGGGCGTGCGGTCCATGTACGCAAGGGAAGCAGTGCTTCCCTTGTAAAATTAAAAATTAATTCAAATAAATTTAAGGTAACAGGTGGAATATTTTCCAGATATAATTTCATTAAAATATAATTATGTATGGTGTGTGTTTAATTACACTTGTATATAAACATTATTATTGAAGGTCTTTTTTGAATTGAAACGAAATATCTAACTCTTTTGCCGACTTTTCCGAGAAATATAATAAAATAATGTTCCAGGACTTCCAGGAGCGCTCGAGCTTGTGGTTGGAGCGCCTGATTGCGCATGCACTGTAGATTCACCGTACCTGTGCCGAGTACTGTGGCGTATTTCAACGTGCATTAGTTGCATTATTAGGGGTTTACGATTAGAGTAATTTTAATTTTTTTTAAATTTAAAATCTCATTCGATATAAATGTGTCGTTTGTTTCGATTATTTTTTTTTACTCGTCGCAGTAAGTGTGTTGTTTTGCTGCGACTTTTATGAGACCTGGGTACGCGGACTTACGTGGAGCAAGTCAGGAATTTTGCGAATTCCGTCTCTGTCTCCCTCTCCAAATTTCGTCTTCGTGAATAGGCAGTGGGTTGAGCTATCGTGCTAGTCGGTCATAATCATAATATCGTAATTAAAAAGGACTTTTCTTCAAAAGAAGCAAAGTGTGTGGATTGTTCGGTGTCTTCGTTATTAGGTATTTCGATACTGTTTTTCGGAAAAACAAGAAATAGTCAGGAAAAGCAGACCAAAACCGGCGTTGAACAAATTAACAAGTAAATTCGGGGGGAAAACAAGTCGAAGTCGTTTACAATGTCTTTTAATGACTTATATAATCAGTTTGAGTGGCTAACAGGTTGTAAAACTTTGAACAAATTATTTTGTTGGCCCTGTCTGCTTTTCACGAAATCAAAAATCGCATTATACATATTATTATGTAAATAGGTATGTTTTGAAACTGCTTCCCTTGCTAAAAATTTCACCGCACGCCACTGGTTAATGGTCTACAAAACATTTAACAAACTAGAACTTATTCCAAACCTGGTGGCGAACTGACATTGACAAAAATGACTGAATTTTGGCATTAAACATATGCTTACTATTAAGAAAAAAATTGCCCATAGGCGTCGTAATAAAATGTTTTCAAACCCACTGTTAGTCTTTAAAGATAAAGAATAATAAAGAAATTATTAATAGTAATTTAGTAATATTTCTATGTATCTTCGTCCTCAAAATTGATTAATGTTAAAATGACAACTAAGTAAATTTTAGAGAAAAAAAAATGCACGCCTATGTATTTCATTACCTTAACCAAGTGGGTGCATTTCAAGAGTCTTTTATGTCACTGTCAGTTCGCCACCAGATATGGAACAGCCTCTAACAAAACTAAATCCGAAGAGCGTATCAATTGATATGGGTAGCTCAAGATAGGGTAGCTAAAAAAAGAAATTATAATTATAATTAAGTTGCTTGGAAAGCTTGAATTCATTATTGTTATGCTTACTGAACGTCTTTTAGCAAATTTTTACCAAAAGTTGAACACTTCTGCATCTTCTGAATTTTTTCACTCTGCAAAGTGCAGACGAGCGTCCTCGCATAAAACCACTAAAACTAAAACAGTTTCCTGTAACGTTTCCTAAAAAAATAAAATTCCATGCTTTAACATTCGTGCTGCCATCTTTTGGCAGGTAGTGCAACTGTAAAGTCCATCTCCGAATTTGAAAATTTGGTCGTTGGCCGATGATGTCACCGCTTATGGTACACGCAGCCATCTTAAATCGCGCGCGTGCGCGTTAGCTGTCAGAAAGTGCAGCATAACCGGGATCTGTCACCGAAAGTGTGTAAAAAAATTGCGTTTGTAGTTGTTTTTGGTGGTTACATCCAGTGATAGGTTAAAACAATGGCGAAGCCCGAACAGGTCCTACACATCGAACCCCAGAACGAGCTGCGATTTCGAGGTGAGCCCTCTCGCCGATATATTGACCTATTCCACGATCCGCCAATAACAAATAGTTGCCTCTAGCCCAAGACTGAGTCTATTTCAAGATTTTGACGTGGTTGGGGGCCCCGGCCGTGCCACCCCCAATGCGGGGGCCCCGCTCGCGCCGCCCCCATATCGAACGTGACGCGCGAATTATTGCATATTTATGACACAGAGTGAATGAAGCTGTCACCACTTCACGGGAGGTTAGCCAGATTCGGGGGTGGAATGCTTGTGCAAACGTGACACTGCTGTGGAATTACAACTGAAGCCTTACATAAGGCTTATCATATATCAATATCCCGCGCCGGGTGGAAGAACCGATCTTGACACAAATTTCGACGAGATTGCAATATTTTTAGTTCCCTAAATATAAGCTGGTACAAGCTTTAAGCATAAGGTGGATCAAAATTGTAAGAAAGTCCTCAAATAAGACTTGTGAAGCGACAAATCTTTTAGAGATTGATTACTCTAGACTACGCGGATTGTATTACTATATAGACATGTTAAGTAATGCATATTTACACAAATCAAGGCGTTTTCGTTTCAGGTTTACACTTGATATACTGTCACATGGACTGTGTTAACACCGTCTATATTACCATAAATTCAATATTTGCCACAATTACTATGCAAAAATATCTTGCCCTGAAAGAAAAGAATTACTGGGAGTATGAAACAATACATTTTTCAGAACGTCATCGAAATAGGCGTAAATTAGTGTAAAAGTTTGCAACCACGCGCTTATTGTCTCAAATGTCTTTTTGATGGCTTTTGTTTGCGAAGTTCTAGCGTCTGTTAAAGATTTGACATCTCACTGAGGCATATAATGAAATTGGCAAAAAATTAGTCTTTGTTCCATCAGATAATCGATATTTTTTGTTGCAATACTAAAGTCCTCAATCTTTTTCACTTAGAACCGGAATGACTTATAATTACGTTTTGTCTTGTTTCTCATTAAATTTTAAAACAATAAATGCGGCTGTTTTGCATGTAATCGCGACGGTTTTTTATGGAGTGTTTGCTTTTTACGAAGATGAAAATACCTCAAAGATAATATTAAACTGGGTAACAGACTATCACTGCATTTAAATTAATTTTAATGAGAAGCCTCAAGTTGCGATGCTATAAATAGGTTATTAAAAGCAGGATTACTTTGATTACTTTGCGTAGATTTTAAATTTAGATTTTTGCATAAAGCAATATCGCGTATTGAATTTTTTTGGCTAATTGTGGATAAGAATTCTATAGATCCAGTCTGTGATCCGTAAAATTGTCCTGATTTTTGCAGATTCCAAAGCTTATCAAAAGGGCCTTCGGTTGCAGTAAAATAGCCAACCGACAATCACTTCTTATTACTTTAATAACATTTTTGTTTTTAATTTTTGACGAATTATTGTTTGACAAAACCACACAAAACTATTAAGTTTTGTTTTTTTTTAATTAAAATCAAGAACATTTTTTAATGGACTCACTAATAAAGTTTCCCAACAAAGACGTCATGTTTTTCTTTTAATAAAGCAACTCAATTTATTTAATTGTTTAATAGACATTCATATTTTTTTCTCTATCAATGCTCAATTATGCACACTTCTTGTTGATCAAAAAAATACACGTTAAACGATTTTTATTTAAGAAAGCAATAAATTACTAACAGAGTCCATATTTACTTGAAACATTTCATTGTTTCCAAAAAATTTGGCAGTTTAGTCAGAAAAAATCTAAAATATTTGGAAACACTTTTTTATGATTACTATCATTATTTTTATGAAAACAGGACGCGAGAGGGAAAAATTTGCTGTTTATCTCAAAATTTAAACAAATAATAAAAATTAAAATGGTCGTAAAAATTATTCTTAGCCATTTTAATCAGCTGCGAATTTATTAGAAAAAAGATCGTAATATGTAATTAGAGAAGTCATGGGCAATCTGTGCTTGAAAAATGCCGTCTGTACGGTTATTGTTAAGCCGGTTAACGTGGCCTTAGGTGTGGCAAAAGTCTCCAGGTGGTATTGCCGAATCAATCGGTTCGTAGTAATTGGAACGGATACGAATTCGCCGATCTTTAGTTCACTAAATAACAATCGATTCCTGTCAAAAAACCGGCGATCGATCGTATCATTTACATCAAATTAGCAGAGGGCAAAGTTTAAATATTTAAAGTTGTGCCAATGTCAGAGAGCGATAATTTAATTCGGATTCGCTCCCACAAATGTAACTCGGAATAATCCAAATTTAATTGTTGCGTTGAACAAAAGGACTGCTAATCCGCTGATTGAAGAGAATAGAACGAGGCATAAGAAAGTGTCTTTTATTTCCCACGAATTAATTGCGAGTTCAAGTGGGAGCAACAAAACGATTTTATGCCAAATTTAACATTGTTGGTGAAATTCAGATTAATTAATTTCATTTGGTTTATTAAATTAGTCACGAATTAATTTTATAAAAAAAAAACCGGCGTGAAAGTAAAGCACTATGTAAAACTCGGAATATAAATTTTCTTTGTAAACCGTAAGCAACGGCATTTTCCTGCGTCAGACAGCGAACAATATGGATTTTATTTTAATTCACCTGCTTAGAAACTTCTGGCGTAATTTTTCAACACAAATCGACTCGAAATTAAAAGCTTAACAGTGTATTCGCTTGGAATATCTAATTGTTAATGGAATAATAATAAATTACGATTTATTTTACCACTATTATTATCCCTAATTGATACTAAACTTATAATTATGTCTGTCGTTTTATTTTCAAATGAATTATTTTATTTCTTATGAAAATAAGCAAATTTTTTATTTTGGAAACAATGATGAATCGTCGTTCTGCGACTCACGCGATGTTTGTCGTCCTTTAAGGAAGAGAAATTTCACAAGTGACCACTTTGTTACGTAAATATGCTTCATTGTAATACCGAATTTAGAATGAATGATAAAAGTATTTAAATAATTTATCTATTGTCAATTGATTCGCTCCATTAATGAAAAAACATTTCACCCTCATTTTATGTTGAATAATTAAGCATCTCTTTCTTCATTCGTCCTTGATGGATTTACTTGTCATTGGTATTATGAAGTAATAAACTGATATCAGTGAAACAAGAATGAATATCATTGTTGTTACAAAATCATCATTAGATTCTGATGCGATAATAATTAACATGTCTGTTAATGGGCTATTGAAGGTTAATAAATATTTTTCGGTTTTCTTCGACTTACTAACTGGTGTAAGCAACAAGTGTACAACTAAAGAAATGAATTTGATTCTCCTCTCATTTGATCTAATAAAAGTGTGGAATGTTAGATTGCCGCCGGTTTATTTCTTTCATCTTACTCGAAAAGGGAAACTCAAGGATTACAATACGTGGTGTAAATTTAAGAGGGATCTTATGAGAACAAGGGGGACTATTAAACGTAGTTTGTTGCATAATGGCTCTCTAGACTTTGCATAAAATTAATACAAAAAATTGAGCCAATTTTTAATTTAAATTCTTTGTCCGATAAGCTAGAGAAATATTCGACCTACCTTAACACATGGCGGCGGTCTAGGTTATTAACACCAGCTGCTAGGCCATGTGTGCATTATTATGGAAACGTTTCCTTTAACAACCGCTTGAAATTTCTCGAATAATCGAAAATTGTAAAAATGAAATTTCTCTCATAAAAATTCAGTGTCTCCTATTCAAATTCCGTAACACTAATTTTAAACCAGGAATTGGTCCAACTGCCAAAACACCTGACCCTACTCGAAGTCGCATTCCTGGGGTCAGCTTCAAACAATTTTAAAATTACTCAATGGAAAGGAAAGTGATTTACGTGGATCGAATAATCAACAGGTACTTCCGCAAAATAACGATTGGAAGCTAATTTAAACGTGAAACAACTTGGTACGAATTAAATTTTCGTTTATAATTCAACTAACTGTAATAATATCTGTCAAGCTACACGAAGCACGCACAGTAGCAAGGAATCGAGATTTTTAAATTAAATCGTTTCACGTGAAATGGAGAACTTTTGTCGATCGGAGAGAAACGTGCCAAAGGATGCGTTTATTTAAATTAATCGTTTTTTCCTGTCAAAGTGGAAAGACTCAAAGGAATCAATGAAAGGGTACGAGATAACAGGAAATTAGGATGCTAATTAAATCGAGTAAACTAACTGATTTCGTAAACATGACGAAAAGGTCGTTACGTTTAAAGCTTTGAAGCGTAAAGGTTTGTCTTAAGTTGTGTCCACTTGAAATAAGTCTAGTACTTTTGGCACTTTTCCCGCTTACTTAATGAATTTCATAATCCGGTTTCCAACTTGACACAATGTTGCGGATTTTTACGGGATTGTATTTTTCGCACATGTGTTGCTCAAAAATATCGAACAGTCGTGTAACTGGAAATCCATTAAGTAACCGTTAATTTTCGCCATGACGTCTATTTAGACCTTAAACACCCGCAACTGCGTCGTATTCAGATTATAAACCCGTCCATTAAATAAAAACAAACACGCCGGCATTTGAAATTATGACCAATGTTCTCTATGTATCGTAATCATGCAATTGCATAAGACTTGGCTGTCTTCCAGGGCCCTTCAACGCTCCAGTGACCTCCTACATGAAACTAACGAACCCATCAGACAAAAAAGTCCTGTTCAAAATCAAAACGACAGCGCCAAAAAAGTACTGCGTACGCCCCAACTCGGGTGTCCTAGAGCCCAACACCTCAATAGAGATAGCAAGTAAGTGTTTCAGCCGGAATCTCATGAATAGATAATGAGAGGGCGTCGATATTTCAGTAAGCCTCCAGCCGTTCCTGTTCGACCCAGCGGAAAAGAACAAACACAAATTTATGGTACAGACGTTATTCGCGCCAGACGGTGACGTGAATCTCGAACAGTTATGGAAAGAAATCGGCCCCGAACAGCTGATGGACTCCAAGTTGAAATGTGTTTTTGAAATGCCAGTCGAACAGAACGAAAGTCAAGAGGAAGCCACTAAAGCTAGTCCGAAAGCTGCGGTTGCAGCGGTACCCAATAACGCAATAGATCCGGAATTGCAGAAAGCGGCCGAGGAGGTGAGACTACAGAATTGCACTAATTAAAGATTAGACATTTCGCGGAAAAACTTAACACAATTGTTCACTTGCTGTTGTACCGGTCTTATCAGTTTTAATCAGACCTGATTAACCTGACAAAATTTTGATGAATCAACTGCAACGGAAACCTTAATCATTAATAATGCTTTTTGAGTTTTCATCAAAAACAAAAAACTTAAATGGAAAAAATGTTGGAATCACTTATGGTCTAAATTCTTTGTTTGTTGTTGTTTAAAGTTAAATATCTTCGGATATTTGATGTTTCTATGAAATCCTGAAGGAACAAATTGACAATTTTTGAGTTGTCGCACGATTATTTGCTGTAAACTTTTCCTCTAACAAGGCCTTGTGTTGTAATGTCATTTTTTCTGAAGACTCAAACTGCTTTATTTGGAGCAAGTTCACGAGTGCATATTACTTAACGGTCGTAATTAGAAATCTAATCAATTTTAATGGCAGTGTAAAGTGAGCAAATAGCTCATAAGAATTCGAAGTGTGTGTTTAAGTGTGATTTTTCCCTAGGTTCAGCAACTTAGGGAAGAAGAAAGTTCGTTGAGGCAGGAGAACCTGCGACTTAAAGAGGAAATTCTCCAATTAAAGCTGGCAGCAGGAGCGCGAGTGACCCAAACCAACCGATACGCACCTCCAGCGCAACAGCAGAACATCCCAGTAATATACATGGCTGTGGCTGTAATTTTGGGCTTCTTAGGCATCGTATTGGGCAAGTTTGTCCTCTGAGACCCTCCTTAGAGACTTAGCGTGGTGTTACTCAGATTACCATGCCCAAACTCCAATATATTGTATATTTATTACAGTTACTTCATTATTATCTACTGTAAAATAAAATTTCTTGTGCATACTTAACCGGTGTGCTGTTTTGGTTGCATCTTTAGGCCAATCGGTTCGTTGCCAATCTTAACATCGTCAAAAAACGGTTTAGTATTAGACGGAGGAGGGTGGTGTGTTGAGGTTGGAGGGAAGTGTGTTGAGGTTGGAGGGAAGACTCGGTTGGTCGTTTTTTTACAGAGTGTTTATTATAAACGTAGCTAAACGAATTTAAATGTCGGAATTGTTTTATTTGGAACATTGATGTTTTAATTTTTCTCAGCAGTCGCAGATTAGAACTATATATACAATATATGGCAAGTTTACTTACTGGCCATCTTTTGGACGTTTCATGCCTTAAGTTTTCATTTCGTATACAGTGACAGTCCAAATGAACTTGTTGCTAAATTTGGAATACATTTTAAGAAGGTGAATGTTGTTTTCATACACGCACTGACTGTACATAACTTTGAACTTTCTCTGTATACTCTAGTGTGTCAAGCAACTTTCCGGCACTGTTGTTTTAAATAAAACTCACCATTGTGTTAGATGTATTTATTTTGTTTTTAATTTAATGTTTTAATATAGAGGAAAGTTGCTTGACTCCTGCATTTTTTTAATTTCTCTTAGTATTTGTGGTAATAGTTGAGTCATTTTGTAATTGTTAGTTAGATCGAGCACTTGCCAAGGTTCATTGAGAGAGTTCACTTTAGGATCACGTAATTCTTGCATTTGGGTTCAGAACATCCTACTTTAGACTAGGTCCACTTCATATTAATGTGGTGCTGTCGTATTTACATTTTTATTCATCCTTCGATTTGATATTACATTAGTTTGACATGAAAGATTTTTACATGTGTCTGTGAGTTTTGTTAACTTATAGATTTAGGGCAAATAAACATCTAAAATTAATAGTAGTAAGAACTTGGCTTGGTGCGATTGTTCATATGTATTATATTTTAACACGTTGTACTATTTTATGCTAGCCTGGTAAGTGTAAGTAACTTCAGTGAATAAACTATACTTCATTACCTACTCATACACTTTTTGTAAGCCGTTATCTTACCATACAACTAAATATATTAATTGAACCGATGTAAAACATAGCAAATTATAACTGACATGTTGCATTAACACTCGCCTTTTATTCTCCGAAACGCATATCACCTAAAACTAATTCAGAATTATTTCATCGCTATAGTGCTATGACGTCGTTTTTGTAGTTCAATCTACAATTGCATTGTAGAATACAGTGGTTCATTTTACGTAGGTGTTTCATAAGTGTTTTATATATTTTTTAAATTTGTTGCCAAAAATTACAGCGGATAACTCATTAGCCCTAGTTTTTCAATAACTTTTTTTTAATCCATTTCTATATGCACTTCAATGGAAAAGGGCGTCACTAGAATAGTTAAAAACACAAAAATCAATACTTGTCCTTAAATAAAATTTATTTGGAGACAAAAGCCACATCTACATGACGATGCAAAAAATATTGCACTGGACGTAGGTGGAAATAAATGCAATTTATACAAAAAAAATACAGAATAACAAAATAAATATTCGAATCACATATAAAAAATTAAACTTGATTAGCCTGCGCATTACTGGCTTGTGGGGCACCCTGTTGGACATTTCCTTGAACTTGTGGCACACCTTGAGGTTGATTTTGTTGTTGTTGATTTTGTACCGGAACTTGTTGATTAACCGCCTGTGGGTGTTGCTGTTGTTGATTTTGTACCGGAACTTGTGGATTAACCGCCTGTGTGTGTTGCTGTTGTTGATTTTGTACCGGAACTTGTTGTTGATTAACCACCTGTGGGTGTTGCTGCTGTTGATTTTGTTGTACCGGAATTTGTTGATTAACCGCCTGCGGGTGTTGCTGTTGTTGATTTTGCACCGGAACTTGTTGATTAACCGCCTGCGGATGTTGCTGTTGTTGATATTGTACCGGAACTTGTTGTTGTTTAACCGCCTGCGGGTGTTGCTGTTGATAGTTTACTTGCTGCTGCTGTTGATAGTTCACTTGTTGTGGATGTTGTTGATAATTTACTTGTTGATAGTGCTGTGGCGGTTGTTGGTACTGCTGTTGCCTTTGTTGTGGATACACCTCATTTGTGTTCAAGTCAGGTAGATGTCCTTGAAGTTGTTGCGGATGTTGTTGTGGTAGTTGTCCCGGATGGAACTGCTGTTGTGGTACTTGTCCTGGATGGTACTGTTGCACTGGAACTCCATTTGGATGAACAGCGACATTAGGGTGGTACCCTGGAGGTGGGTGCTGGGCGTACCCTTGTGGAGGATATCCGTGAGGGATTTGATTGGCCGCTTGGTGGCGTCTTATGTACTCCTCCAACTCTTCATCAGTGTATGGTTTCCTCTCATCCAACCCTTGCCATCCATGGTCTTGTTGAAAGTCGTTTCGTTTCGTCTGTGCCAAAAATTCCTCATAGTCGATGAAACCGTCTCTATTGACGTCAACTTCACTGAAAACGCTCTCGCGCATTCTCTCCATTTCTTCGGCTCTTTCCCGCATATCGTCCTCAGGTTCACCCGCAGCATACATTTTTTGCAACTCCTTGATAAACAAAGCTTTGACTTCGTCTTGATCCCACAGTCCGTTTCCGTCGATGTCGTGCAACATGAAGAAGGTTTTGGGGTCGAACTCCTGCTGCATCTGGTCTTGTTCCTTCCAAACCTCCTCGAGCTGGGCTTTATGGCCCGGTTCGTGCAACTTTTCGTGCTTCTTGTGCTTCTCCTCACGCTCTCTAAACTCCTTCTCTAGCTTTTCCCTGTCTTCGCCATTCGTATGGTTGAGCTTCTCCTGCTTCTCAAACTCCTTCTGCATCTCATACTGCTTGAACTCCTCCCGTCGCTTCTTATCAGCCTCGGCCAAATCAGCGGTCGTTTTAGCGATAAGCTTCTTCAAATCGTCAATTTCAAAAGTATGCGGGTTCGAATGGTCCAAATGGTGGTGGCTGGGATCCTCCAAATCGATGTTTTGCTGCAACTGTCTCTTCTTCTCGGTTAACTCCTTCAAGCGGACCAGTTCCACTCTCTTGATCTCGTCCAAACGGCTTCGTACGTGATGTGATACGAACTCTAACTCTTCAGCTATTTTTCCAGATCTAATGTCTGTTTCATCGGCTTTTTCAAGTTTTTGCCGAAACTGTGGGTCCGATTCGAGGGCGTTCACGACCTCTTGCAAGTACCTGTGGTACTCCATGTAGTCCTCAAGACCGCCAAATTCCTGTTCGCCCTTTTCCTTGTCTTTATCTTTGTTCTGAGTCACGGGGGGTGCGAAGCAAATTTGCAACACGGAAATGAGGAAAAATGCGAATGGAATGTAACAGTTCATGTTCTGGAAAAAGAGAGCTGATTATTTTGAAATTATAAGGGAAATCGGAGATAAAAACGAATATTGCAATATTTTTCTGTTCTAATAAATAAGCAAATAACAATTTCATAATTCATGGGAACAAAAAATACACAATGCCAATAGTGTACCATTATCCGTCTCGATAGGGTTTTATGGCTTTTTTAGCATTGCTCTACCTGTCGTAAAATCGGGTTTTTAATTAACGTCAAGCACTATACCAGCAATAAGTAGCAAGTTAGTTCGTGATCTAAGATTTTTATGTAATACGAGTAAAATAAGAGCATAATCGAGAGCACATCGAGAGTATACGTTGGCAATTGATTATTTAAAAAAAAACCTAATACGGTACCCCCTGACGGTACCGTTATATAGGTGATAACCGCGAAAAATGTGAGAAGAAAAAAGAAAAGAAATAAAAACAAAAGGTTTTAAACACATTCTCTAATTTTTAGCAAAACAACGATAATACGAAATGAAATTAATAAAATTAATAAAACAGAAACCAATTACATAAGGATCTTCAAATTATCTGCTTGTAATTATCCACAAAATAAATTTTCATTCAAATTTTTGTAGCGAAAAGCTCATTTTCGCTCATAACATTGTACAGTTGCGGTTAAAAAGAATGACACCCTTACAACCGCGCCGGATAGCGAACTGACTCAAATCTTTTAGGTCATCAAGAAAACATCCTACAACTCCATAAAAGTCAAAATTTTGACAAAATTATTATCAGGCTGCTACCAATTTTCTCATAATTTCGACTTGACAATTTCCGTTTAATAAAAAACGGACTACACATTTTGTTACGTCAAAGTAAAAATTTGACACCTTTTTGACTTTTTGCAACACTGACAAATTTATTTATTCTCGCATTTTTGCTCTCGCCATAAACATAAAAATAGGACTTGATTACAAAAGGTCAAATTACATGAACGATAACAGGATATTTACGAAAACTGCCCACCCATTTTTGACATAATTTGAAAACACTGTTAGTACTGTAAAAAAATGCTAATTAATTTAGTAAACAACACCCAAAAAACGTTACACCACATCCAACTTTTTATTTAAAAACTTACATCTCTCTAATGTGAAAACTTCCAGAAAGAAATTACGACATAACCTAAACGTGCTAACGCAAAAACACTTAAAAACCTTTTCTTTTTACACTTCCGCGCACGAACTTTGCCACTAAATCTGGAAAAATACTTTCACTGACGTGTCTTTCGAGAAATGTTGAAGACTGGCTTTGCTGCCTCTCAAATAAACAATACTTTTGACATCTGACAGCACGTACGTTTATGAGAGAGATAACCATATACAACCTCATTCATGCAGACAAGGATTGCGATACAAATTAATCCCCCATCAGATGCTCCAGTTTTGCAAGAGCAGCAACTCTCAATGACAACTTCATAGTAATAAAAATCTTTATTCAGCAACAAACTCAAGGTAATACAACTTAAAGCATATTATCACATTATTTTTTTCCTAATTTATTGTTGGCGTGTCTTCTGGGGGCCCACCGCAGCGCTGTACTGTCAACACACAATCGCGGCCTTTTGTACTGACTTGATCTAATATGTTCTTCTACCAGTTTGGGTGTGACACAAATCACGTGTTGACCTTTCCAATATTTGACCATATTCATACTTTGCAAGGTTGAGATTATATCAGTTTGGGTAATACTAGTCATTTGGCTGAAAAAAAAACAGTCACACGTGACCGCAATCCAAAATTAACACAAACCTCAAATCTTTGATCGACAAAGTGCCCCGAAAGTCTCTCAAAATCTCCAACAAAACCCAACTCCAGTAACTCCGATAACTCAATTTTCCCAGGTCACTAAGGGGCTGTTCGGGGCTGCCAACGGTGCCCTCAAGCCGCGACAATTCGTAACTGAAAGCTATCAAAAGTTTGCCGTAGCCTTGCCTCTGATAAGGGGGCAATGTGAGGATACACGCAACGTTATTTCCATCTGGAGATTCTTTTTCTTTGGAGAAGTAACCAACAATGTGGGCCCCTTGTTTGTCAACTTCGCATAAAATGTAAAAGAGGAAAGGTTCAACGTCAAAGTAAAGAGTTTTGTGGTCTAGAAACAGCTTCGCCAGGAGACAAAGATTCTGGCAATAAATCTACAAACAATTTTTTGATTACCATTAATTTTTTTCATAATTGATTACTTTGTGGTCTTTTCCGTCAACTTCATAAACCGAAAGTGTTCCCTTTCTGTAGATTTCTTTACCAACCGGTTGTCTCCACGTACACTCACTCTGAAATAAATGCGTAAGATTGGGCAATTTCATGACATGACTTACCATATGATATCTGTAACTTTTTTCTAATCTCATGTATTTGAGGCAATATTCACATATCCATAATTTACTCTGACGCCCATATTCCTCAGGATATGGGCTAAAATACCATGTGTCGATCTCAAACCGTCCAATTTGTATCTTATCAATGTATTTAACTTTGGTTATTTGCTCATGTTCCTTCTCTAAAGCTGCAGTAGTTGGGTCCATTTCCGCGTATCTACAACATAATTCCTGTTAATAAATTATTTGTAGGCAAAAATGCGAAATTACGTCTTCTGAATGTGATTTATTTCATCGTGCCTCCTCTTTTGATTCCTGGTGATTTTCCGGTCTGAACTGTCAGTCAATAAATCAGAAACCACAGGCCTCTCCTTCCACACCTTGTCAGTGGGCATTTTCTGCCCACTTTCCGTTAAATTGAACCTGGAATTCATAATCCTAGCCCTTGGCACCTGAAACCCAAACTGTGCAATTGAACTCAACTTTCCTCCCCCATTACCCATTCGTCCAGCCGCCGATTTTGCCCCTCATAATGCACGTAATACTCGTACTCACTGTCACCATATCTCGTCTGGATTATCTCAGCAGGATCTGAAAAAAATGCAAAAACAACCACCATAGTAACGACGTAAACACAACAGTTAGGTTATGTCATGTCACTTACACCACGAATCGTCCGATCTTTGCACCAAATAATGCACTCCGATGTCCAGGGGCTGTTCTTCGACACTTTCGTTGTCTTCATCGTGTGATTGTGACGGTTTGTTCTCACTTTCTGATTTTTTACGCATTGTTTCGGAAGGCGTCTCCGGTGGCTTGTTGCTATCAGCCATCTTGAAATTTTGGCGGCGCGGAAGGGCGCATGCTTGAGAAATTCGAAGCGGGATTTTTGAATTGCAGGAGGAAGGAAATTGGCCGCAGTTTTGGACTTGAGATGTTTTTTGACTGCGTTGGTGGTTTTAACGCGATGGAGATGTTTTGCAAAAGGCAGTTAATGCTCATTTGATTTAGATTTTTTTATTAAAACTTCTTCGTACAATACTGAACGTATTAATTTTTACACCGAAACTCGCTCTAAGAATTTTGCTAAAAAATGTTGATATTTAACAATTTTAGCTTGAAATAATAATAATAATGCCAGGTGGTTCAAAATCCAATATTTCACATTTAAATACGGGGGATTTCGGCATCTTATTTACAAAATATTAGAGCATTAGAGGCTTTTCCATTTTTAGTTTTAGAAAATAAACTTTATTAGAGAGCTGTAAAGAATCTGAAAACTATTTTGGTGGTCAAAATTCATGACTTTCAATTATTGTAAACAGATTTTTCTCTTTTATTCACAAATATGGATTAGGTGCTGCAATACCAAATAACTGTTCATTAACATTATTAATAATTTTGCTATAAAAATATGAATTACATTTAAGGAAATATTAGTTAATCTGTGATTAATATTAATTTACCTCATTTATTAATTGCTCTAATTGAGCTACTCTTTCATACCATTTAGGATAAAATAAGAGTAAATGACTAAATTCTGACAAATACTTACCTGTTTCAAACTCTGTTCCAATGTATATATTTCATAGTCGTTTTTTTTTTTTAATCAATTGTCAAATTGTTTCAACGTTGGCAACTCCATTTAAAATTAGTGGTCTATTATGCTTCGTTCCTATGGCAATGTGGCAGGATTCCAACATAATTTCAAAATTTTTAACACTGACAGTTGATTTAAAAAAAAATGAGGTATACATTATATTTTATATAACCTCGTCTCGGCTTTTTGCTTTTTCGTTGTGAATTTTGTATTTTACTTTTCCTTCTGTACTTCAAAACAACGTCACTTTTGTAAAAGCCAATTGAAACTCATTTGACGTGACAATATTTTTATTGAAACATCTTAGAATAGGAAACTGTGCAATCAAAAAATTCAAAGAAATATTTATACTATTAGCTAAGTCACTCTTTAAATCGGTAAGAGATTTTTTGCGCGTGTACAGCGAGTTATATGGAATTTTGGTAAAAAATTGACCCTTGATATCAAAGGCCAATTAAATTAATTGATCATTATTTGGTGATAATCGGTTATTAATTATTTCACTAATTACAATGTGTACTAATGGTTCATTAATAAGAATTTTTTTACCGGAAAATATTCTACCAGTGACTTTTCTTATCTCTGTGATTATTTGTGAGTATTTCATAAAATTTGGAGTAAAACACAATGCATGCAAAATGTTTTTAATTGTTGAGATCATTGTTTTATTTTTCATTCATTACCAGTCTGTGTAATTCTGTTTCTTGCTCTTGGATACAACGCGATGTGGCCAAATTCCGACAAATCCCTGTTCCTATTAACAGGTTTAAATTCTGTTCCAATCGTAACAGACTGTTTGTCTTTATTTATTAGAGAAACCGGCATCAAAGTGTCGTGCTTCCAATTTTCAGAGGTTTGAACTGTCTTCGGCTTTTTAGTTTCTGAATTTTGTATTTTACTCTTCCTCCTGTAGTACAAAACTTCTCCGACTAAAGTAATCATTGCTAAAGCCAAACCAAAAAGTGTCGCAATAAACACTCCACCTGCCACCAAAACAATTACTACTTCATTCTACTCACTTGCCGTTTACTTTACCCAAACTTTCGAGAGTTATCCCTTCGTTATCATCAGTTGTTGGGCAAGTCCCTTTGCCCGAATGGTTCCAATATTTGGCTTGAAGTTGCTCGAAAAATCGGTCTTTTTGCAAATTTAAAATTCTGCAATTTCTGTGATAAATTTGAGCAAGCTTTTGAGTACTCACGTTTTGCTGATTTCGTCCTGCAAGTGGCTTCCTTGTTGAACAGCAACAGCATAAGGTCTTTCAGCGAAAACTTCACCAACTTCGGTCAAGTTGCAATTTTTGCTGATCTCGTATTTAATTTCGGAGGAATCGTGAATGAAGGCAAAGTCAGCATCTGTGTGTTCATTCACGATTCTGAAGCCTTCAGAGGCATTCGCGACAGGATTTGAGTCATTGATGGCCAACAAAATATGTCCGTATTGCTCCCGAATTGGATAATCCCAAACCCGATATTGCGTATCGTCAGTTGACGCGTTTAAAGTCAGTTCTTTCCACATTCTGAATAATAATTTATTAATATTATTACAAAATTATTACTTTCGTGACCTGTATAAAGTATCCTCGGCATGTTTCATATTAATAAAGTATTTATGTGTGTCAGAGTCTTTCACGACTGTGTAATTAATTCTCGATTGTTTTGCGAGCTGCTCTAACGATTGCACCGGTGTCTACAATTTTGATTTAGCTAAGGGTTTCAAAATTTTGGAAAAAATTACTTGCATGCGTTCGACGGTCAAAAACGCGGCTAAGTTTGCCGTAAAAGTGGCCAACATCAGGACGACAAATAGCCAATAAGCGGCTACTAAAGTGCGACCTGAGAGGGCTTTAGGGGCCTCACCTCCTCCTTGAGGAGTAAAAGACGTGAGGGCGAACCAAAAACTCTCTTTCAAAGTGAATTCTCTGCAAACAAATTTCAGGACAAAAATTACATTTCTTCCTGAAAATACCTAGTGGGGTATGGGTACGCTTTTTTGTTGTTCCTCGCACTATAAGGCGAGTATTTGTCAAGAAACCAAACCATAAACCCTGTCACAATCAACGCTCCAACTATGCTCAACCACACTTCGAGTTTTAAAACAGTCATGAATTTGAATAAGGAGGTTTTACGGACAGGTTTCCGCATCACTGGAATATGACCTAATCAGGGAAAATTATGAAATTTGGAGTAATTACCGATTGTTATTCCGGTTTGTTCGAAGTATGGAGCAACATAATCTATTACTTCTTCTCGATCAGCTGTCATTATCAGAGCTGTGATTGCCAGATCGGTTTCCTGCAACAAATTATTGACTAACAAATTTTTACATTGCAAAAATTACTCCGGTGGCCAAGTCCCCAACCACGCCATCCCAAATGCCGTCTCTTTTTTTGCCAAAAGTGCCACTTTTGGGTTCCACAAACTCGTACCCAAAACCCATCAGTTTTGACAATTCTTCGGTAAAGTCAACACAATAGCCGGTCCAGTAGGTATTTCCCGACGAATCGGTTTCTTTATACGACCATGGCAAAGCCTAAAGTAATCAATAACGTCTTGAAGAAAACATAATTCGTTTGTTATTACGTGCGTTATTCCAATTCGGAAGAAGGGAGTAATTGGTTCGACTTTTTTACCGTCCAAAACTGTAACCCCTGTTTTGTAATTGTATTCCGCCACTTTTTCATCACCGGTTTCTATCACGCCATTGATATTGACATGTAGACCGAAATTTTCTTTATAAATCAAATCATTTGAGTCGACTTCTTGTTGCAAAAGCTCGTAAAATTTGTTCCTGGTGGCTTCACTGTAGTGCGAATCGTCACAGTTTAAATCTGCCGTCAACTCTAAGTTTTCCGTGATTAGTGTTTTCAAAATCTTCGTTAATATGTTGGTGGCCAGGGAAAGAAAATTTTCCTGAAGATTGAAGTCATGCGGACATTCACACTTTTCAGTTTTCAGAAACTGGCAGCAAATTTCTTCATCCATGTGCAGTAAATTAATGGGCAAATTTTTGAGTAGTTTCTTGTCGAACTGTCGATACTGAAAATCTAAAAACACCAAATTCCATCTTTCAGGCAATGTGACCAGATTCTCGTTAAGAGCCTGAAAAATTTCATGATTTGGTGGTGGCTCAGTTTTTCGAAAAATACCGTTTGGAGGAGCTCCTCCATATTCGAGCTTGTTGCCACAATGGCAAAGTTGTTAGGAATTGGTCGAATTGCTCTCAGTCTGTTTGCTGTTGTTTTATCCAAATTTTCTGAAATTACCATTCGCAACAAAGTTGTGTCAATCCAAAAATAAAGTGCTTCGTCAACTTCTAAAATGGGTGGGTAAAATTTGTGCCATTGTAATGACCAACTTTACTTTCAGGATTGTCGAAAATTAGAGTCACATCTGTTGAGTTTCTGCATTCTAAAAATTTGTCTAATAGGAGTAGAGCAGGGCTGATTGAGATATCTATTTTGACATAAAGAATTCCAACATCAAGGGCAACCTTCTCGGCTTGCTCATTACCAGTCCATGTTAGGTCAATTATTATGCCACTTTTGAGATTTTCGCAAACTAAAAATGTTATGATGTAGTGCGGAAATAATAATTAATTAACAACTTTTTTTCCTGTCTTCATCATTCCCTTCAAGGTCTAGAATAGTAGGTTCTAGTTGAAGATCGGTTGCTTTCAGAGACTGTTGAAGCCATTCAGCGACATAATCCTGCCCTGACTCTTTCAGGACAACTTGAAAAGAATTTGGAAAGTGATATAAATACCGCGAAATTAAAATGTTTGAAAAAAAATTAACAAAAGAAAGCCTTTCGCTGTGACCACAACCTTGCACCTTAAATCTAGTTATAAATTTTCCTTCGTCGACTCAAGAATTTATTTTATTTCACCTTGGCTGAGTATGAATGATTGCACTGCTATGCAATAAGATATAATCGGTGAAACATTTTTTAACGCAAATCGAAAGTTCGATCTGTTTTTACTTCACAATTAAAGCAGTTGTTACGTACAGCCACAGTTACTTTCCCAGTTGGCAAACAGTTTGTGTTAACACTTCTAGGTGTTTAGTGTTAATCAATGATAAAAGAATGGAATGAGTTTTAAACGTAGATGATAAGTTATTTGAATATTTACCATGCGCATGCAAAATGAGCAATTTTCCTAATTGCTGCCAACATTTATCAACTCAACTAAGCTCTTTACATTTGAAGGTAAGGCAATATTTAATTTTACCGCTTAGTCGTGCACGTGTTTTTTAGATGAAATGGGCATTATTTCAACGGTCCTACTCTTCGGTCTAATAAAAAGTTTGGAAGCAATTCATTGTGACAAAATATTCAACTACCACGAGAACTACGGATATGGCTTTGACATCACTTGTGAGGGACTCTCGAACAAGAACAAGGAAATGCTTAAGGATATATCAGTCTCAAACGAAATTGTCTTGACGATCAACAACTCAAACTTGACCGAGGTCGCCCCCAACTTATTCCAAAATGTGTCAAAAATCAGGTTTCTAATCATAAAAAACTCGCTGTTTGTTTTCAACCCGAGCGAATACATTTTTGCAAATTTACTAGCTTTGGAGCATCTAATTATCGAAAACACGGTGTTTGATAGTCACAACTTGTACGTCCTGCAAGATTTAGATACGCTAAAAGAACTGAGTCTTGTCAACACAAGTCTGGAGATTATAAACAATGGAACTTTTCGGAACTTGCAGAAAATCGAAACTTTGACTTTAACAAATAATCGCTTCAAAAATATGCTCGAGATTCCGTTTTGTGAATTGCCGGCACTAAAATACCTCCATTTAGACAGCAACAATATCAAACAAATTAGTGGAAACTTTATTTCTTGTTTTCGGAAAGAACAAACAAATCTAAAATTAAACGGGATGCGGTATTCAATTCAATACGAAAATGCTCATCATTCGAAATCAGAATCGAGTTTACTGCATTTGAATGTAAGTAATAATCAAATCGGGTTTATCGACAACTTTAATTGGGCTTTGAATTTGAGGCACATTGATTTGAGTAATAATCGGCTCTTGAATGTGAGTAGAAAAATATTCAGTGTTTTGAGCGATTTGGAAAAACTCGATCTTGAAAATAATTTAATTAGGATCATTGATACGGAGGCTTTTTCGGGGCTTAAAAACCTAAAAGTGATTAATCTGAATCGGAATTTTTTAAACGAAGTGAGTTTGAAAAATTTGCCGATTCTGGAGGAAATCAATTTAGGGAACAATAATTTGAAATCTGATAGTTTAGCTAGTTTTAATAATTTACCAAAACTTCAGTCGCTACTTTTGCAGAATAATTTTATCAAAAAATTGCCTCCAAATAATTTTACTAGTTTAGAAGTTCTAGATCTGTCTAGTAACAGTGTGATTTTACAAGATAATGTGTTTAAAAACCTAGCCAATTTAAAACAGTTAAATTTGAAAAACAACAGTTTGGAAAATATTCCTGTTGAAGCGTTTGCAGGCTTGTCAAGTTTGGAGATTTTAGATATTTCAATGAACGTGTTAGAATCGTTTGAAAACTCTCACGTTTTTGCAGATTTGCGTAATTTAAAAATTTTGAACATGTCAGACAATATCATACAACATTTAAATTACGACTTAGTTAAACCTTTACGTAATCTCCAAGTACTTGACATTTCAGGAAACAAGTTGCAAACTTTTCAGATTAATGTAATTTCCTTGTTGCCTTCCCTCCAGATACTTAACATTCGATCAAATTTGTTATCGTGTAGTGTTTTGGCGAAAATTATTGTATTTTTGAAAAGTAAGCACATTGACTATACCATAAATGAAGAACTTGAATACGACAAGCAGAATATTGGAGGAATATATTGTAAGGAAATGACAACCACGAATCGTGCTTTATCTTCTCCTCTTGCAATCATATTTCTTGTTGTTGCTACTAGTGTTTTTATTTCTTTAATATTTTATAGATGTTTGTTGTTTTCCAAGAGGAGAAGATATTTTATGGACGAAATGGAGCTTATTTAGTTCTAGTTCAGTATAGATTGTAATACTTGTTGTACCTATCACCTGTAATAGATAATTTATTGAATAATTGTAATAATTTAGGACAAGTTGATTGTGAATTAAAGATGTATTTTTGTAATATCTTGACTTTACTTTATCGGCAGTCATTATTATTATAATAATTTATTTGCATATCATTGCAGATAATACCTCGGGTCTTTGTAATTAAACTAATTGCTCATTTTTTTTCTTTTTAGTAATTTCCATAATTAGTGCTTTAAATTGTGCCTTGTTATGGATCGAGGTGCAAAAACAAAACTTACTTATTTGGACAACTTCACTTTCTTTTTGCAGATGCACTTTATGAATTTCAAAAGTCACCAAAAACAAAATTATTTGAATTAGTTTCATTCTCAATTTTGAGCGTCTTAAAAGCTACTCGTTCTATTCCGCATTAAACTGTTAAAGATACAAAGACTTCTCGTGCTTTATGCCAGCACGAAATGTGTAAATAATAAATGACATCGTCCGTATAATTCCATTTCTAATAGGATATAATTTAGAGTCCAAGCCGCTCACCAAAGACAGGTAAGCAATATTTACGAAGAATTGATTTGAATGGATTTTTCTTTAATGATTGATGATATTCAGATTATACGTTTTCTGATAAATGATTTGTTCCACATGTCGACTGAGTGAATTAATAATTAGAGACCCGAATTCTTCACGTTTTTAATGGTTTATTTGTAATCGTTATAAATTTAACAAAATAATAATTGTTTACAAAATAGGCGAATATCGTAATAAATAACTGTTCACATTATTACTATTGCTTAGGAACAATTTTGTACTTGTACTGTTTCCCACCCTTTTTGCCGCCTTTCTTGGCCCACTTTTCTTGGTGGTTGTGATGGCTCTTGGTGGCTTTCTGATCCTTGAAGGCTTTTTTCTCGCTCTTGTCGTGTCCTCCGGCTTTCTTCGACGCTTTCTTGTAGTTATTTTGGTCCTTCGCTAACTGCAACAAATCATTAAGGACCCAAACCAATTTTACAAATATCGCAACCTTGTGGTTGTCCATTTGTTTCTTGGCCGAATACTTCGAGTTGTACTTTTTGTGTTTTTGCCCAAACACCTCAAACTCGCCGCTTTTCTGGGAATTGCTGTAAAAACTGTTGTGTTTTTTGTGTTCATCTTTGTGGTACAGCTCCCTATACCCCTGAAACCCCAGGTAAGATTTAAAACTCGAGTCAACTCCTCACCTTCTTGTAGTTGAGTTTCTTCTTCTTTGCCGCTTCCTGGAATTTGGCCCCGTGTGCGGAGCCTCCGCTGTGCTCGTTCAAAGACTTGTACCCGTCTTTGGCGTGGTATTTCGTCTTCTTGCCCTTTTTTTCCGCGTTGACTTTTTTGTGGAGCTCCTTCAGAGATTGTCCTTTTCGCGCTTTCACGGCATCGTGTTTGGAGGATTTGCCACTTTTTTTGACGTGGTTGAACTCGCTGTGTTTCGCGTCTGTTGGTTTTAATTAATTGGGGTTAGATTGCATCAAACTTTTACCTTTCTCATCCTGTTTTCCGGCAGCTTCGCCTGATTTTGCGTGGTGCTGCTCTGTGGCGAGGGCTTCGTTTGTTAACGCAACAAAAACACAAACGAACTGAAAAAATATCGCTAAATTAAGGAATTGTAAGGATGCGTAACTGATTAGGTATGCGGAAATGACGTTTTATTTCACTCCAAAAAATAATAACTAATCAATGTGTTGCTTTGTATTATTTTGTGGGTTGATATACCTGATTCAGACTATTTGTATCGATTTAAAATTAAGAGAAAGTTAAAGTTAAATTTGAAAAAATAGATTGGTGGTTTGCATTTTTAAGATTTTGATTTCTGATTTAAATATTTGTGTTTTATTTCTTTATATTAGAAGTCTAACACCAAAGAAAGGAAAGCAAGGTCAAACACAAATTCTTAGTTTTTTGCTTTACAATGAAATTGACGTAACGAATTTAACGATATTTGATAAAAAAAACTTTATGATTATTAATTATTATGATTGATTGCAAAGTTGCTCGAATGTTCATGATATTGTTTACTAACTCAACAGGAAACTTTCTGTTTTTTAAGTAGCCACACTAATGTGCTGTTTTTTATTTTAACAACATACATATTTGTCTTCATATGATTTAATTGTCACTGTTTTCTTAGCTGTTTTTTAAGTCATGCTGAGAAATCTTCTGACGAAACTGCTCAGACTATTGGCATTAAAGCTATTATTCGAATCTAAATACTTCAATTCGAGAATTCAAAATGAATTTACCGGAACGTCTTTCATATCAAAACGGCTTTTGTAAGGCATGTTCTAGTTTTTATTTTTGTTTAGCCTACTTTTGAACAAAACATCAAATTCACCCTCGAATTCACCTATTTGATCCAAATGTAATTTGTTTGCTACAATGAGGGAAACAAATTAAGCAAAAAAAGGTTTGGAGCTATGCTCAAGTATTTAATTTTGCTCACTTTAAAAGTCAATATATTTTCCGAAAAATAAAAACAAAAAATTATAAAAGTAGCCGATTTGAGCTATTGCCAAGCGTTTGAACTATTCCCAATCGATTTTGGTTCTTTTTATGGAATTATAACATCAACATCAACTTATTATAAATTGGCGTTTTCTAGCTAAAATAAGGCGCTTTGATTATTATCCTCAAACGTTTTTAAACAGCAGAAAAAATTCCAAAACCTTGTTCCTAGTTCCCCTCCTTTAATGCCAAAAAGAGTTCTATTAACCTCAAAGAAATTCACAAATTCATAAATAATTTCAGTCATTTAAAGTTTTTATTAAAAAAAAATATGTTTTCAATCCTTCTAAATAATATACTAATACGTATATACTTACTTCTAAAAAATTCCAAGCAATTTCGATTAAACTCCAAATATTTATAAATTAATAAATCATTTTCCTTAGAAAACATTACTTTTTTACTGCTATTATACCATTTCATAAGCACTTCAAAGTTGTTAGTTCACTTAGATAATGATACATCAATCTAACAGGTAAAAATAAAAATAACGGAAGCTCAAAGTTAAAATGTAAAGGGTTCATAGAAAATGTTGTAGGTACTCTGTGTTTACCTTTAAGGCATAAAGTTTTTATTTTTCAAGTAAAGATTTGTATCTACTGAACTTCTAGTAATATCAAATGACTAGTCTCTTCGATTCTTAGATTCAAATTCTTAGGTTCAGTCAGGTTTAATAAACAAATATTAAAACTTCTACTAAATATTAGCTTTTTCTCTATTTTTATTGTTTCAACTTTTAATTAGGAGGATAGTATACTGTGAGAGTAAAATTAATACTTAATCTTGTCAATAACACGTAATAACTTTATTCCTTGTTTCCATTGTAAGAAAATATTTATTCCTGTGGTACGTAAATAACTATTACTCAATATGTGTTAGTAATTATAGGCTGATGTAGGTAGAAATTTATTGTTTGAAATTTAATAGAGGTAGTTGTACACACAAAATTTTATTTTATTGATCAGTAATTAAATTTTATAGCATACTTTGTTATTTTTGTATTTTAACACCTATTGACTTCAAAAACTGTTAAATCTAATAATGATACAATCCAACTTTTTTTGAGCGAAATCAACTACTAATAAAACAAGTCGAGCACAGCACAGTAAATAACTCGTCTTGATTTAGGTAATGATACAGTAAATGTAATTACGTCAATGAAACGTTGTAATCTGTAACGGAACTGAAAAATTTAATTTAACAGGAATGTGGCATTTCCCCGGTACATGCTTTCTAAAATAATTTGAAGTGCTTTTGTTTATGATTAAAATTAATGTCATAGCATTATTTGTAGGAATGATTGTCGCAAAGCACCACATCTAATTATTTTAAGTGGCTTCATTTTAGTGCAAATGAGTTATTACCGAATATTTGAACAGTTTTAGAAAGTAATTGTTACAGTTGTCATATTTCATAATCTCAAGAGATTTAACACTTTTTGTGAATGACAATTGGGTTAAAAGACTTACTTTCAACACCTCGAAAATGCAAATTTGGGAAAAAATTGCAGCAATTTCAGAGGAATTGGGCTACACATGCAAATGCGGCATGCTTTGTATCAGAATTATGATAATTGATTAGTGCACGCTTGAACTGCCGCAGAGATTTGGAAACTATTGTTCTGTAATTTAAATAAATTTCCGTTTATTTCTTAACCGCACCAAAAAAGCCAAAAATATAGCCATTGAGAATCAAGAATCTCAGGTGAATTTATAACCGTGTGTCTAAACAATTTTCTAAATTTATAATTTGTTTATGTTCACTTTGCCGCCAACGTTTCCTCCGCAGGAAACCAACAACGATTTTATTTGGATGGACGGTTTCACTAATGAAATTATTTGAAAAACTAAACTTGCAAAGAAAGCGAATTTGTCATCACGAAATTGTGGCAATTTGTTATTAAAATGAAAGGTATTCTTGTAATGATAAGGATTTTTTTGTCATCAAAGACTTTCACTAAACATGCAAGGATCTGATTTGGAACAATGTCGTGTAAATGCAATGATTTGTGAATTCTGTATGCAATTAGATCACGAACTACTCCCAATAAAACGATTGTGAATTTTGCAATGAGTGATAGAAAACATGCCTCATGCAAAACATAAACTATTTATAAATGCAAAACGACCAACTGCATTGTGCGGCAACAAAGTTATGAATGGAAAAAGCACAAAGCGTCGCTTTGATGACCCGAAGCCGAAGCTTACAGGTGTTGAAAACTGGCAAAGATGACTTAAACTAATAATGACGCTTTAAATACAGTGCAGTAAAGCTCGAAATAAACCTTAAGTTTGCAATAAACTCACCAAAATAACTACAAACTTCATGTTTAAGTTGAACTCTGTGTTAAGTAAACGCGGGCTTATTTCTTACTGAGCTATTTCATCTTTCTCAGTATTCGTACAAGGTGGGGACTACAGGCTACAGGTATAGGCACGTCATCAAAACAAGTCTTCTTGCGCTAAAGCTGCTAAGGTTAATGATACCCTCATACAGGAGGTGGAAGAAAAAACTGGACCTTATAAGCGAGATTACAGTTTTGTAACTGAAAAAATGATGTTAGGAGGAACCGTTTGGGGAACAAATCGCCCAAAGATCTAAACCACTTCATTTTCAGTCCAACAAGAGACAAATCTAATTAGGCGATTTTACGTTTTTTGTGGGTCACAAAAATTGATGATTTAAGCCAATTATTCGTGGAGATAATTGAGCCGAGCACCTGCCTGAAATCAAGTCTTGAAGCGCAACTTCTCAAGGACTTTACAGATCGATGACTGGTATTTTTTCAGGACTTACCAAATATCCGTTGCGTTATTGCAAAGTAAATTTTGAAAATTGAGTGGTTAATTTAAAGAGTAAGTATCGTCCGAATCATCTTAAATGATTATTTTAAATCATTTAAGATTATTTTAAATCATTTAAGATGATTCGGACGATACTTCCTCTTTCTTGAGGTTTTTTTCTTGGAAACCTTTCCAGGGAAAAGTTGCATAAAATTGGCTACAAGACGGAAAGAGCAGCGGTGCAGAAAAATAATTTTAATGAGGCAAGATGATCCCTTCTATTATTTCACAATTATAGTCAAATTATGTAAGGAAGACTTGTCCGAAATGATTGTACCCAAATTTGCAACAATTTAAAGAATGGAGACGGTTTCTCTTGTTTATTATTTTGATTGGCTAAACCGTAGATAAGTAACGGAACCAAATTTTTAATTTTTTGTGGTTTTGCAATAAATTGAAGGGGTGGATTGCAGTTTTCGTGAGACCTTGCTCTATTTAATACAGGTCTTGAGATTTTTTGACACTCAAGCAAAATTAGTGAATGGATTGGAGTGTACTCGTATTTAAAGTTTCATGGAATAAAAAGGAGACTGTTTTTCTTGTAATTTGACATGGTTAAGATTTTAGTAGATTGGAACTTGGGATTATCCTCCGCTCACTCGAGTGTCAATCAAACTAATTAATTTTGCATTAATTATTATTTAACCAGTCACCAAAGGTGAGTCGTGTAATGCTTTATTTTTTTTGCTTTATTACGTGTTAAAGCATAGCTGGGAATGCTGTTTTCATCAACAAATTCGTCGCAATAATTTCCAAGGTACAACATTCCTTCTAAAACGTTATCAAATTCCGGTTTTAGAACGCCAACCTACATATCGTAGTTCTTTTTGATTTTTAGAATTATTATTGAACAGTGTATACCGTAATTTTCTGTTACTTAACAAATTTTCAATTGCCCAACTTAACTTTTTTTTTGAATAAGATAAGTTCTAATCAACCCAGTTTTGGTTAATGCTCGATAAATTTGTTACAATGTAGAAAGTTTTTTCTGTACGTAACATTGAAATCAGTGGTTATCCAAAAAATTTTTGAGGTGGATTTTATTCACTTCTTGCAAGTAGGTCTATGTTATTCGACAAAGTCTACTAATTATGCAATAGTTGTTTGGGATTAAATAAGTAATTCTTTTCAAACGTGAAACAAGTTTACTCTAAATTACTCTCGTACGATAGCATCATCAGTTTTTATTTATATAACGCGAACAATTTAGTAAATAATAAATAGATTTAGATATTTCAGATGTGTTAATTCATAAGCGAATAATGAAATAAATAATTGCGACAATAAAAAAAAATTTATTTGTCTTTTATCTTCTTATAATTCTCGATCTCTCTTGATCGATCAGTATAGATACCAGTAAACAGCATTAGAATAAGAAATGAGGCGTTTACATCATAAGTGGCCTAACTGACTAGAATAGTTTAGCGAGTTAAGGATTTTTTAAGATTTGCTTTTTTTATATATGTTTCTGCAAATTCCAATTTTGGCAGGAAGACTGAAATTTTTGCACATGCATGTTTATTATTGACTTGTTCCAGTGATTCAGTCTTCGTAGTTCCGGTAAATGTTGATGCCTAAAATCAAACTTAGAAAACGAGTGATACAGGCTACGAGTAAAGTGTGTTGCCTATAACACGACATCAAAAAATAGATTTTAGCCACATTATTCTCTTATTAAAAATACCCACACCTACAACAAAATATTATTTCAAATTACGTTTGTATAATACTCTTAACATAAAAATAATAAAATAATAATAAAATAAACAATATTTTTATTTTGTCGACTATGTACGTTTGTCCCCTACTGTACACAAATTTTTGTTGTTAATAATTTTTGAAATTTTTTGTTTACAACGTTTTAATCTTAAGCAATAAATTCTGCCGTGGTACTGGTGGTGGTTGTTTATTATTTTTGATTTTTTCTGTTACAATAGAATCAGTTACATAAAAATTAACTTATCTCTTTACCCACCTGATGCATAATACTTTATGGTAGAATGCTCTGTTCTTTCTTTAATCATCCATGCAAAAAATATTTTAAACCGAATAACCAACTGTTATTTTCAATCTATTCATCGAGTTATTAAATGGCTAAAGAAAATGCAACAATTTCTCTGACATTTTTGTAAAAACTCATTTGGTTGTAATACTGGAAATTTATAAGCCCCAATAACTAATAATTAACAATTATTAATTGTTAATTATTAATTATTAATTAACACATAAAACTGTAAATGCAAGATATTGATTATTAAAAAACCTGGTCAGTCATTTATGTCATTTTAGAACTTTGATACACAAAAGAAGATTTTTTAGAAGCTGCTTACGCACCAAGCAAAGCGTTCTTTCTTCCTGCATTTCTTTTCAATTTCATACTATAATCAATGATAATAATTATTTATTCAATCGTTTCTTAAGATTTTCTTTGCATTGTCATTTAATTATATAATAATAAGGAAATTGACCGTTTGCAAATCGTTTTGTTAATAGTCAGGCGATTCAAATGAAGCAGCAACTCTTTTTGCCGAGATTAACATAACTGTTTCAACAGAAAATCCACGAAAGAGGATACGCAAATGCACTAATTGAATTAATCTTTCCGAGAATGTAATAAAACCAAATTTATTCACTAAAAACGTTTCCAGGCTGAAACTAGCAATTTATGAAATGACGTCTTGATAAAAATTGACTCTTCGTCCAGGAAAGTGGGACATTTGATTATAGTCACCGTTGAGTGATTTATGTTTTATAAGATGAATATTTAGAAACACATTTTTCTAACCTTCAAGTATTGATTTCATATTTATTTCACTTTTATCAATGGAAGGAAAAGTCAGGGATTTTAGAATGAATGACAGGAAAGGTGGTGTAATTAGCCTTTGTGTTTATTTTACACCGTTTCCTCTTTTTTCTCCAATTTCTCAATACTGTACTACTTTAAATTCAATTATTTCGATACAGACCGCAACCTTTTCGTGAATAACATATTGGTTCCGCATATACCAAATAATATAAAGTCTACCCAAATCCGGGACAACAATTGGCTAAAACCAAGAAATAACCAGCTTTTTGACGGCTCACAGTCTTCCTATTTATGGGAATAAATCACTGGAAAACGAATTGGGTAAAAGTTCTTTGTTGTTAAATCGACCGCAATTTTTGCATTATCACTTTTGTCCTGATACTCCGTTTTCTAAATTGTAATTAAAAGCATGACGAATTTTTGTATTATTTTTAACTAAATTATTCGAAAAACTTGATGATACAAGCCACGAAAAACAAAACGAAAGTAAACACTGAATAAAAATGAAGCTAATCCGCATGTTTTGAGCATATCCCAGTGGCCGGTCAAGCTGAACATTTTTTCAGCTTCATTCTTAAAATATGACTTGGCCTATGGCAAGGCTGTCGGATGTTGTAATAAGCGTATGACGAATCAATACAAGATATGTAATAAAATCCAACAAAGGGTTTAATTTGCCGTTTAGCAGGAGTTACGTAACATTTTTTAATTATAATTTGGGTCACTTTCAGGGAAAATCTATCTTAAATCGTTTCAACGCTTCGATGTTTGTCCTTTCATCTCTTGTTATCCTAAGACGCTCTTCCCTCGCCTCGGCACATCACAAATTATATTGAAAAAGTAGAGTCACGGTTGGTCTAGTGCACACAATCATTTTCGGTTGATTAGTTTATGTTTTTAAGAAATACTGGAATTTAAAGCGAGACAATTCGCTTTCATGTTACGTAGATTTATTGTGATCAGTGGTGGGAAACCTATATAAATGCTTTGCATCTAAAATTGTATCAATTTCCTCGTGCTTACTCATCAAGTGACGTTCAAAATGCTTCTAAAAAGAAGCATTTTTCTACAGGTGGGTGGTTCCAGTGCAAGTGCCCAGTGTTACAAATTTTTTTATAGGTCTGTCTTTTGCTCACACTCAAACAAATCAAATGCCAAGACTACGAAAGCGGCTACGGTGTCGACGAAAGTGATGACCACTCAGAGGCTCAGGAAGAGTCCGGGCCAACAGACTACTCAAAATATTACGCAGTAGACAGGTCAGCGCCTCTGATCTCCTCGGCTCAAGGTAACATAGGCTTTACGAGCCCTATTGAATACGCAGGATTTTTTGCACCTGCAATAGGTAAATTGAACTTTTTTACAAACAAACTATCTTGGTTTTATCAATAATTCCAGATTTTGGAGCCTCGGTCAAGCAGGAGGTTCAACAACCGAAAAACCCGTTCGCGGCCCAAACCAAAAGTTTGGGATTCATTTCGGAACAAAGCCAGTTTCCGAATTTCTACGCCGCGGGGCATTTCCCAATTGACTATTTCGAGCAAGCCCAAAAAACCCAAAGACAAGAGAACCAAGAGGATGATGGTTTTGAACCATCTGGTGGCGTTGACTACATTTCCCACAATTTGCCGCTGAATTTGGACGGCGAATACACCTCAGAAGTGGAGAAAGTCCAACCAAAGCCCAACAAGCTTAAGAAGAAGAGCAAGAAGGTGCGCAAGTACGATGCTGAAAAAGAAGCATCTGAAGAATTTAAAAACCCGGATTATTCCTATGAATATGAACCGTCATCGTCTGGGAAATATACCGATTATAATTCCGGAAAATCTAGTTCAACTGTATCTCAACAACCAACAGCTGCAGGTTTTTATGAGAAACTTACCGAAGCCCCAACTGCCACTCCTTACCAGAAGTACAGTTTTCAACCAGTCAGTCCTGAAAACAAATTTCTGGGGTCTTTGATTAGCACTGTTGCCCCTTTTAACCCTTCTTACACCAAAATTCAAAGTACTGCTGTTACTCCGACTTTTGAAACCCAGCCAAGTGAAAATATTCCGAGCCACTTGAAAGATAAAAATTGTAGAAGGGTCAGGAAACACATTGGGGATGGAAGAAGGAGGAAAAGGGAAGCAATGAATTGCTACGTCTGTGAAGACCAGGCAAATAACTCGAAATATACCCAATGTTCGTATGCTGTTGAACCGGAACCAACCAATGATTATAGCGGGATTTCTGAGAGATACTCCACTCCAGCCAAGCAACCTGATGGTTTCCGCTACAAGAGATATTCCGGAGATGACCGGAATGTTGACCCTTACGAGTATATCAAGTCCCGGACTCAGAAAGCTTTTACCGACGCTCAAGAAACCAAGGATTATGAGGAATACAAGATCCCGGACTTTTACGTAGATGAAAGTCCGGATAAGAGCTATTCAGAAATACAGTCTGAAGCCATTGCCAAAAACCCAGCCAATTGTCACAAGGAAGAAAGCAATGGAATGACTTGCACTATTTGCAAGGATCCTAAAACTGGAGGCAATTTCGAGCAATGTTCTTACACTTCTGAGCCCAAAGAACAGAAATATGCCTACGTGACGGAAAAGAAATACGATAGTGACGAACCTGAGGAAGGAGCCGAATCTAAAACGGAACCCCAGAAGAAAGAAGCACATAAGGAAAGTAAAGAAGAAGGGGAAAAGAAATTTGACTCGTCTGAAGAAAGTGAAAAAGCAAACTTCGACGATAAGTTAGACTTCAAATCGAGTAATGATAAACCAAAGTTTAGTAGCAAAATTAAAGAATATAAACCGTTAGTTTTGCCAAGTAATGATAATTCGGAGTTTGCTAAGTTGGACGAGTTTAAACCGATCGGTTTGTCAAGTAACGAGAATTCAAAATACAGCAAATTGGAGGATTTCAAACCTTCTGAAGAGTACAAAGCGAGTTATCGCGGACACGACAAATTCAAATTGTCGGACGATTACAATCCTGAAATAAAGGACGACCCCACTTCAAAGAAGGAACCGTACAACCCTCCTGATGGCTACCAAAAAGGGGAACAAGGAGGATCAGGTGGTCCTAAGAAACTGATCGATGATGATCCGTACGATATTCCCAAACATTTCGCTGAAAGCACAATCAAAGAGCAAAAAACGGGCGTTAGAGGCCTGGAACCAAGTCTTTACGGAAGCGCTGACTCCTCAGAAGTCGAAGGTGACGATGCAGATTCTTCCAGTGATGTTGAGCCTTACAAAGATATTGACGAATACCACTTCAAGCTCTTCCCCGAATTCTCGAATGAGGAGTCGCAACAGGCTGAAGTCGTAGCTGCGAATCCTTCCGCTGACGCCACCCGAAAAGATGTGGAGGAGGTTTTGGCCGAATTCAGCAAAAAGGACCGATCTGCGTGCAAAAAAGCTGAAAAGAACGGCATGACCTGCTACCTGTGTGTTGACAAGAAAGGGATTCAGCACGAGGAGTGCATGTACGTGTCCGAGTCCAAGCCACAGGCGAGTCATGTAGCGTACCATGAAGTCAAACAAATCAAATCTCCGAATGGTGAAAACAAAGAACTTGAGCAGGTCCCAGCCGCTACGGAGATTAAGCGCAAACATTTCTTTAAGAAAGTTGTGACCACGCCTACGCCTTTCTCCATGGAAGCGGCAGCGTCGAATGAGTACGAAACCAAAATAAAGTATAACCCGAACAAAAAGAGGAAAAGTGCGAAGAAAGTGAAAGAACCCGTTCATGCGTCGAGTAATGACGATCCCGAAAAGCTGCCAGAAGACGACCCCGAGAAGCTGCCTGAGGACGAGAACGAGCCCGAAACGCCCGCCGAGTTCGTCGTGGGGGATGAGGAAGGGGCGTACAGTGCGGAGACCAAGCCGGTCTACAGCAAAGTGTTGGGGGTGAAGCTTCCCAAATACATGATTGAGAAATCAGAGTTTGAGAAGGAGTTTGATGAGTTCGCTGGTACACATTAGGAGTAGGCTTTATTTCTTGTGATAGTTTAATTACTTAGGTACTTGTGTAATATAGTTATGTTATTAAATTGTTATTGTTATTAATTACATTGTTAAAAATAAAAACTTAAAGAAACGGGACGTTTTTTCCTGACTTGCGATATCCGGCCTAGTCATTATTTACAGTCAGGTTTAGTTTTCGCAATTTTGTGGTCGTTGGGAAATCGCTTTTGGTATTCCGTACGGAGTATCCTTGATTTTTTATTTCGATTTCACGGTTTCAAAAGTCGGCAAAAAAATGTGTCTTCTAGAAGAACAACAGTCGTACTCAAAATCCAATACATGTAAGAAACAAAAAGAAAGAAACGGTCACTAAATTTCACACTTTTTAACAGTGGTAATACTGACAATTGATAATAATAAATATATGTTATTTTGTCAAGTCATATTATGGAATAGGATATGTGACTAACAATTTAGGTGACTCATTTGTTGTTAAAATATTCCATTTGCTTTACTATCGTTTTTTGTTGATTTTGTTAGAAGGTTCTCTTTTAATATTCTTAAGCAATGTTAATGTAATTTTTCTGTTGGTAGAAAAGAAACATGTAATGTGGTTTTAAACAATTGAAATAATTGTTTTTCAGGAATTTGATACTTTCACATCAGTAAAATACAAAAGTTTAGCTTTAAACGGAAATGTTAACAGCGGCTGTTTATTTCAACTGAACAAATAAAATTAAATAAGTATAACAGGTATTCTGAAAAAATATTCCCTGGGTCTAATAACACCTAATAATATTTCGCGTGATAGGTACAACATTTTATTTTTTATTAAAAAAAAAACAGAAAAAACCGTTCTGTTACGGTTCCGTCAGTCTAAAACACGTACACGAAAAAATGGTTGAATAGTTGATGAAAACTCTGAAGGAATTTTAAGGATTCGTAACTCCCTTCTATAATTCCCAAGCGAGTTATGATTAATTGATTTTGATTACCCATATGGTTACTGTAACTGAGACAATATATGACTTTATTAGTTTATTAGTTTAAGAAGAAATAAATAAAAATTTTCACAAGCTGATGATAAATCTAAAATTAATTTTTGAATTTGAGAGTTCGTACTTTTTTTCCAAAAGAACTTTCAGATGTTTATTAGTTAACAGTGTTAGTTCTTGTTTTTTTTCTAAACCCGCATATCCATAACTGATTAATTAATTAACATAAAAAAACATTCACAAACATATTCCACAATGGTAAAACTACCTCTTGAAGTTATTACTAAATAATTGTTCACAAGAACAAAATTTCAAATTTAACTAATCGTTTAGTTGCACATAAACGAACCTTCGGAAAGCTTTGACATAAAGCATTTTCAATTTTAACATTTTAAGTGACAATGGATTAAAAATTATCCTTCCTAAATAACAATTGATTTATTTTAAAAAGCAGAGAAATAGTGAATTTTTTATTTTAATATGCGTCACCAAAAAACACATGTCAAACACATTGTAAACTATTTGCCTTTTATTTTCAACAAAAATTGAATCTATTTTTGATATGTAGAAGAGGCATATTTAAACAAAATCTAAAAATTTCTATCTTGATAAACCCGAAGAAAAACCATTGCAATTTTATTTTACTAAATGTTTAGTTTTTTCACAAAATAACTATTGTTTAAACAAAAAACGCTTTGTTCTTATATTATTACTTATATTGACCGGGTGAGTAAAATAGGAGTACATTTTACGTAATATGTATAAACATTATGTTTGTGTGGCATTACCGTTTGATAATAATAGCTATGCATAAACTCACAATACCTGGTCAATGTTTAACAAAAAACATTCTACAAATTTTATTTTATTTTTAGCAAAAGTTATTTGTTCCGACTTCTTTTTTAATAAACAGAGGCCTAGAAACGAGTATTATAATTTTCAAAATGTATTATCCTCACAAGTTGATTCTTTTTATAAACAAACAAAATAGGTATACCTATTGCTTGCAGTGCTTGCTTTTCGACTTAATTTTTTGTTTCGGACAGAGAAAAAATATACCGTTTAGAGGTTTTTGTCTTTGTTATAATATGAATAATAGTTACTACTGCATATGATTTGTATGAAAAGGAAAAAAAAACAATTCTTGCTTTTTTTTTCCTTATTAAAGAAATTAGGGACATTGCAGAAAATAAATTGAAACTGAAATTTAGAATAATTTGAAGGAAGCTCGGAATTAAATTATTTATTTTCCATAATTCCAAACCTCAAATTAATTTGAAATCAAATTTCGTCAGTAGATATTTTGCAAACCTAAAATTATTTTTAACAAATAATCGAGTTAAATATTGTATAAACGGGTCTTTTAGGGTTCGCTTCTGCTTCCCGAATCCTACACGTTATGTGAATTTATAAATGAATGAATAACTACAAAAGTTATTAGTTATTACAATAGTTAGGATGTTTTATGTAGCTAGGCGTGTTTATGTGGAGGAATGCACAGTTTTTTAATGAATCTCATGTGTTCGTTACAGTTAGAACGAGGATGAATTTATGACATAGTCCCTTGCACGCATAATAGTAAATAATGCCACCACGGCATCGTTTGCAACAATACCATCATAACTAATCGCAATTTATTAGAAAAAATATTTTGAGAGATTGTTATTAGAAGTGTTGGTAAGAATTTTACGATCGTTAGGCACAAAGGCTGGGTTGTTTGAGCTGAGCCGCTCACGTGGGTTTTATTTGATTGATGTGTGATATTAATTCTGGTTCTTTTAAAATAGCAGCCTGTTGATTAGTGAATCGCGATATAATCAAAGCAGCGCGTTCGATAACATCTCGAATATTGAACGTTCGTCAATTATGTTTCGTTAGGAGAACAAGGTTAAAAAGGCGAAATAATTGATAATTTCATTTATTTTTCTAAATATAAACTGCCTACAACTATGAGTGAATGTGACAGGGTTGGTTTAAGGGCAAGACGGGGCCTGAAATATGTGGGCCTATCACATTTTACAATACAATACTTAACAATACCGTAACAGCGTTGATAAGTGTGCTGCGTCTTTGGTATATTATTACACATTTTACAAAATATAATAAATTACTTCATTTTTTAAAATAATACTTTACGTAATCATCCCTTGACTAATCACTTTGTGGTTAATCAAGCGCTTCAATCCGAATTTCATGCACATTTGCCCAGTTATCGAAAGAAACGAGATTTTTACATAATGATCTATTGGTGTCAATGGACTGAAATTTTCAGGACGTGTAAATATGCATTAAATTCGACGATTTCTAACTGCAGAGAACACAAATAAATTTCATCTGAGTAAGTACGTTCCTTCTCTGACTAGTTGACAGATACTGGTATTTTTATTGTTGCTTTGATCGGGATTAATTATTCTGCCAGGTAGTAGACGGTAGTGCAAAATAATCCTTGTCTCTAATAAAATAAACTATACACAAAGGTAACGTGCGATAAACTTGTCTTGCGCTGGAAATTCGTCGCACGTTACGCCATGATATGATAAAGTGCACAGACATTAACATAATCCTTAAAACATCTCTTTGGTGTGTCTTACTCACTAATTATATAAAATATATTATATTGTAGAAATAATAATAAAAAACATTTGTGAAATGATTATGCAATAAATAATAACATCCTTCGTAGTATTCTGAGACCAATGTACATTACACAATTTGCCGTTTTAGGGTACTCTGCCTCTAAACAAAACAAATCAAATTTATTAAGTCATTTTCTCTAACTAGATTAAACTAAAATATCTACACAGTTATACACTTTCCGACCATTCACACTGGTTTTGTAACATAGCAGGGTTCGAATTTAGCCCAGATTCAAATCGTGGGTGTAGATGCTTTCCGCTTTCAGACACGCACTTCCACTTTCAGTTGGAGAGTTCGCTGAAGCCAACGAATTTGCTCTCGTGGCCGCCAGAGGGGAGCGGCTATTCTGTTCAGCATTTTCAGTCGAGCTTGTGCAGTTCAGGTGGTTGTTCACAGGGGCGTCGTTGTTTGTATAGTAGTACGGCGAATCTGGAAAACCAATTTGTTACATGATAGGAAAACGAATTAAACAAACAAATCCGCCATAAAGCTGTTTTTCCAGATCATCAACGCGGCACATTCTTTGATGCCGTTTTAGGCATACAATAACATAAATATCATTAGCCTTTTTGTCTTTACTCCGGTAGACGATCGCACCTCGAAATTAATATTGAAAACTGAAAACTTTTTTCTTTGTTGTGCGACAGATCACTTAATTACCGCAGTGTTGTTTGTTTGAAAAAGATACAACGCTACAAGATAATATTATCAAAAACACCGAAATAAATCCAGTTGCAAGAATACAAACGATCTTATCGCAAAAAAGAAAACAATGAATAATAAGAGACTGTACAATGGTCAATCAATCACATTTTGCATCTACATAATCTAAATAGAATGCGAAAATCCCGATTTTCATGCAAAATAAAACTTCTTTTGAATGCTAATGCGTGGAGCGATTTCCCTATTTAAAGCAATTTCTAAATTAAAATAGCCAATCGTTTTTAAAATTTGTCAGGTAACAATACTCACTGTTTACTTACTGAGTAACCCGCTGGAGGCACTTCCGTAGCCGTAGGTGCCGTAAGCGGTGCCGTACTGACTATAAGCCGTACTATACGCGTAATCAGTTCCTGGCACCACAGTGGTACCTGAAAATATACGGAAAAAAATGGTAAAATTTCGCCAAAAATGGAAGAATCGGGCGAGTCGTGGTGATGGTTTATGGGGGTTGCTTAGTACCTGTGGAATAGCCAAAGCTTGGCAACATGGTCGAGTAGTGCTGGTTGGAGCCATTAGATGGCTGTAGTACAGTCAATGCGGCGGGATCGGGCGACCCTGTATGGGACGTGGGCTGACTTCCTGGTTCGGAGGGTAAGGCTAGTGGTAAACCGGGGGAAGCCCCGTCTACCACTGCCCCCAGACCGACCACGCCACTGTACGGTGAGCTAGTCTCGGCTACCATGCAATAACAAAAAATTAGCACACGCACAAAAACACAAAATATAATAAATTAGAATAATGCACAGCTTAAACAGTGTTAGTACAAAATAGCAAAATAGCGAAAAACACTCAATTTCAGTTCAACAAAGCTTAGTAGTTTTATTAAAATTGGATCAGTGTAATCATTGAGCTGAAATCGAGTCCACTTATTAAAAACATGCAAGCCATTGTTTGTAAATGTTCATTTCTGAAAAAATATCTCGAAAAGTGATTGAAAAGAACAAATTGCTTGCAAAGTAATTGTGTATTATCAAAGTTCTGATGATGCCAACTTGAAGCACGAAATACTATCGGCATTTCTATTAATAAAAGGTTTGGTGTACTGGGATTTAATTTTACTAGTTTTTCTGTCTTAAATTATAATTTATCATAATTGTGTTGGTAATCAATGAGTAATGAAAATGTAATTATAGATTAAAAATAAATCTTTTGACTGGATAAAAATGAGATAAAACAAAAGAATTATGAAAAATTATAGAATTTTTAGAAGAATATCACTTCAAGAGGTTTAGAACCTAGTCAAAATGCTTCACAAATGGTACCTACATAAGACTAAAATCAATAGGTATTATGAGCAATCACGATAATTCAGAACCGAGCGTCAGTGTCGTAATTTGTTTTTCTAGAAGTGGTGCAACTACTTTTTAATAATAATCAGTAATAATCCCTGTACTCAAGACGTAATAAAGTATAGGTAATGATCAATTGATTAAAGTTACCTACCCACTTAGGTATACTCGTGGAGGGCTACTATTTTTTTTTCCGAAATAAGTGGTGTAAAACCTACTTAATATTTAAGAATATACTGGTGAAAAACAAAGAAAGTCACATTCTATACGAGTACATTCTGAGAAAAAGTAGTTTTAAGTTTAATTATTATTGTATTGTAGTAGTTTTAGGTTTTACCTCGGTTTTTATAAAATATTATTGCTTTAGCATGTGTTTAGCTGCGCCATACAAGAATTTCAAACAGCATGAGGAAAAAACTTTTTTTATATCATTATCAGAAGTATAGTAATAATTATTGACTTCCTTCATTTTTTTCTATGAGTCGACACAGCAGTCAATAGTTCTGTTTTTTTCTATTAGATGACGTTACTATAGTTCAAAACTTGAAAAATGAGATTCTTTATTTTTCCCCTGTAGTCTTTATTTAATTTAAAAAAAAAGGTTTTTAATAATGCTCCTATGCTTCCATTAAAAAAAAACTGACTTTGTAATTTAAAAAAATCTGGATAAAAAATATCTAATAAGTAATTATTTATATCAGTCTTACGTCTCTTTAAAATTTCAGATACTAAACAAAAGCAGCATAATAGCGACTCTGTTATCTGTATACATTTTTTGATATCTTTACTGCTTAAAATTGTATTCCTTTAACAAGGTTTCATATACATGTTACTCATATTTTTTAATTAAAGAACCACCAACTCTGCAACCTTTGATAATATGAAACACCCCAAATTTGAAAAAAAAATGACATCTAGTCACGTGACAAATACTATTTCTCTTTAGTTAAAGAAAAGCTTTACCAACGACTTCAGACTTCCAAACATTTTCAAATTGCAGTTCAAACGTTCAAATGTACAGATTTTGCAACAAAACAAAATTGTAGTTCTGCATATCTTGCTGAATGGGCCATTTAAGTTTTAACATAAAAGCAAAAGAACAACACTTGGTTTTGTAAAACAATATTAAAACTAACAGGAATTCGGAAAATATTATGAAAGTAACTCCTCAATTATTATTATTAAGAAAAAGTTCATTGAAAAATGATTACAAATCATACGTAAAAAATACAGATTTTAGTGTATATCTGTATCAACACTATCAACTATACCAATTTACTCGCACCAGCTTCTGCATAGGTAAAAAGGGGTTGCCAAACAAAATTCCAAATGATTTGATTTTTTTTCTTTCAATTATTTTTGGAATTGTTTGAGATGTTTTATGATCCCCAAATCTGTTTATTATTCAATAAGAATAATTGAAAGTAATGGATTTGTTTTTTATTATTATTTTTTTAAAGGTATGAATCACATTGAAATGATTTTACGGGAACCAGGATTTTGATGGAAATCTGACAAATTTCGTTAATTGGGACCGGAAACTGTGGTTAATGACTTTTAAAGTAGGGCAGGTGTCAAATGGTCGTAAACAAGAGATTATTACCAAACACCGGGTGGCGATAGTTATCTGTCCAAGTCAAGTACAGAACAAACAGAGGGAAGGTCATGACTGCAAACCTCACACCATCACATCAAACCATGTCAGCAAATAATACAAAAAGCGCCTAAGTATGGGAACAAAGGAAGGGCAGATTGTAGATACTTAATGCGACGGTTTAATTAGAGGATTCAATGCCAAATGATGCAATGAAATGCACACAATGGGACATAAAACATGCGAATTTAAGTATAAAGACATGCAACGAAAGTACAGTGGCGTGTTTGAACCAAGGTGCAAAAGAGTCCCGACACCTCTCCAGCGATATTTAAGTCTCACCTGAATGGTAAGGGGACATTGCGGGGTCCATTATCCTAGTGGATTCTAGTTTCATCTCATGCATAGTGATAGGTGCTAATGGAGTTAATGAACTGGTCCCTAGATTAGACATTATTTCTTAATTTGTTGAAATTTGAGCGGGCCCACCACCACTGCGAAATGATAAGAGGGGTGCTTACCTAGAGAGCCCGCCAAGGGCGGCGTGTAGAGGTTCTGAGAGGTGGCTTGGCTCATGGTATTGATGGTATCGTAGATATCCGCCGCCGAACTCGCCACACCCACGCTGGGGAAGCCGCCATGGGTGTCGTAGTATCCTGTTTGTCCCGTCGTTGTTCCCGCTCCTCCCAGCTCCGAGAGGAGTTTGTGCTCATCTTTGATGCTCCATTTACTCGACCATAGCTAGAATATTTGACTCGGTTAATTGCCAAAATTGTGGCCAATTTGCCTAATTTCCAGTCTCGGTAATTCATATTTGCACCTCTAATAAGTGCGCTTAATATTAATATTTACAACATGTTTTTCCTACATCACCTAGTTAGGTTAAAACTGTATAATAATTCAGAGGTAATTCAATTTTAATGAGAGCAATTTACTTACATTTGAATAAAGCTGGTCTCCATTATACTGCGATCGCTGTCTTTTCAGGTCATCCTCCGGATGTCCGTTTATATCTCTATTTTCATCTGTAACAACGTAGAAACTGTTTACAACGTAATGCGACAATTTTTTTTATTTATGTGCAGATGTGATTGTCGCAATTGCTAATAATGGCCAAGTGTGAGTAATTGTCTTGTCGGATAATGGAAAATGTCGATTCTGTACGCGAATAGAAACTCGAAAGTTGCAATTTAATCGACAATTGTTCAACTTATTTCGTTCTATTGTTTCACGGTGCAATGTGTTCTTGAGCTCACTTGACAATACGCTTTGAGATGAACGGTTCTGCTCTCCGGAACTCCAGCTTCCGCAGACAAACCCAACAAAATGCAACGAAAATCAAAACCTCGAAACCTCAAAAGTTAAGGTTCTTCTTAGTAAACATCAAATCAGATTATACCTATTTTGTTTGTCCTAAATGAAGTAAGAAAGTACCACAGTTTAAAACAGTCCTAAAGATTCATCACAACTATGACCACCAAAGCTAGAGAATCTTTCGTTCCCAATTTCACTTACTTTTCTATGCAGTACACCAATAATACAAAAATATACAAGTGAGTCAAAAGATGTTTTACTTTATCTCAAAAACTAATATTTGGACATAGCTCTACGTCAGTGTTCGTTATTCAATACCTTATATTTTTTTCTATGTACGTGTTTGTTTTCAGAATTTTTCTAAAATAAGTATTATGAATATAAAATAGCATAGTAGCGTAGTAGTAACTAAGTAGTGCAAACTGAGGGAAAAAAATAGTCCTGCCACAGCGCCACAGATTTTTTCCTACTCTAATAATCTGGTTCTAATAACCTCTTTTGGACTTTTTTGGTTGAGAACTTTTCAAAAATTAAAAATTCTGTAGTTATTGTTATCTAGATGTTCACGGTTTCTTTTAATTCAATCAATAACCGTTTAAAAAATATTTTGTATCATCCTCCGTCGTTAGTGTGACATACAAACAATAATAATTAATAATTATTTCAGTGTTTCAAACTTTCACATTTAATTTCGTTATCTATTTCATGGATGATAAGTTATTAAGAGTATAAAATTATTTTTTCAAAAATATTAAAAATACAAAGTCCTACATCTTTTTGAAACACAGTTTCAAACTTAATTTAAAAAAATGCCAAATGAATGTTTTGTGTAAATGGTAAGAAGAAAATCTAATACGCGAGATTAGAGGCTATTTTAAAATTTCTAATATTTAACTTTTCAATTTTATTGTCCATTAGCGGGCGGAAACCATTCGGCGATATTTCGCAACATTAGTGTGATTTATTTTGGGTGGCGAAACATGATTTCACGGGTCCACATTAAATTAGCATTTAGAATAAATCGGAATGACATTCTCATTGGTGTTGCAGCATACTGTCGGTGCACACAACATTTGAAATAACTGTTTCATTTGTTAAACGAAATTGAATTGGCTTTGAAGGGACCAGAAATGGTCATCACTAGCATAACAATGCTTGACTTCACTATACAACACACTAGTCGATTTATTTCAAATGTACCCTTCGAGTTCCCCATGGACCAGTCAATATAATCGCAATAACATCGTCCTGCCGAACAGTCGTCCAAATAAATTTCCGACTTCCACGCTCGCACGGCTCGGAACGAAACCGCTAAATCGGCGTCGGACTGTGATTTGAAATTTTTGAAAAATCGATTCGGTTTGGGTCGATTTGGATTCACCGTATCTGATTGAAAACTGTTTGAGACTGGGGTTTGGATGGATATTCATTATTCAGTTGACTTGTACGCCTTTTATCCCTACTGAAGTATTAGGGTGAAAATTATACCGAGGGGCAAAAAGAGCAACATCTAAATGTCAGAAGCGATAACAAAGGTGAGCGGTTGAAACGTTTATGTTTTTTGTTGTTTTGAAGAGTCCAGCTTTGTGTTCGGCACGGAAATGGACGAATTAATGGCTCTTTTAGCCGCTTCGTAAATTTATCAAATCATTACGACTCGATGAAATAATGAAAATGTCACAACAGATTAATCAAAATAAGTAAACATCTGTCAGGACTTGTATGGCTTGTTGGAAAGATGGCTCTTCACAGCATGTCTCCAATATGACGCCACTGGACCGTACTACTTGTACAATGCCCGATAACTTGGTGATTAACCATCGCTCATCCTGTGACGTCATTGTGTCGTGATTAATTGATTCGGAAAATCGGGATTAACCAGGAGACATGGAGGCGAAGCATCTAATCTACTCGCAGCTCATAGTTTCAGCTTAACTAACCGAAACCCTCTTCCCGATTCTTTAAACTGTCGTTATCCTCGAAAGCTCCTTGTTTCGAACACAAAAGCTCCGATTTTGTGAAAAACTTTAAGGGCGGTCGGTGGAGCATTGCCCAAATGGCATTAAAGATAGGGTAATGAAATCCGGATGCTTTTACGAGTAACAAGTGAGCTCCAATGTCCGGTAGAAAATTTTCATTCAGAATGTACTCGCAAGGGAACAAAATAACGACTTCACAACAGATTTAACTGGAATGGACAGCGCCCTCTTCATTATCTCAACACAACCTATTTACTCGTGTTCACAATTTTCGTCGATGCAAGCCAACGAAATAAACCAACTCGACGCCATTATCATTGGAATTGTGACCAGCGCTAAAATGTTATTTACTCGATGGTTATTTTCGAATCGACCCACAGTTCCCATTGTTTTATCAACAAGAATATAAATGGAAAGCCATAATTGAAATTAATAGAGAACTGGCTATCAATTCGAAAACTGGTAACGAAGTAAATTCAATTATGGCGGTTTTGTCTTTGTGGTGGTATTTTTGTCCGAGGATATGACTTGAGTGTGTCGTAAATTTCGCAAAAGCGCGATGATAATTTATTCGACTAATAAATGCTCGCCTCGTAATAGCCGTGGTAATTGTCTATTGCGAAGGAACTAGTAGTTTCTCAAGTTAAGGGTCTGCAGACAGGAGGAACCAAGGACTTAAGATAAAGGATAAGTCCAGCTTCAAATCCGGTTAAGCTCCGGTTCCGGTCAAATGTAACTTGTTAAATTCATGTCCGCTTCCTTACGACTTTATCAGCGGTGCATTTAGTTGAGTTATAGTTCAACCACCGCCTCATACATTCTCGGCCTCTCAGGCAACGATTACAGCGTTTTTCTTAATGGATTCCTGATTTCTAATTTGATTTAAAAATTGCTTAAAAAGTTCGCAAAAGTGCGTCTAATGAAGTCAGTTCGAGGTGCGATAACGATAAAGATCTAAAAACGCGTGTCGAAAGCCATTTCCAAGACGTGTCCGTTCCGCAAACGCCAAAAGACAGTGGCTCTTTCACACCGAACGCTCAAATTAAGATGCGGCGCCTCTAATGCCCCGGATCTGCAAATCCCTATTCTTAGTCCACTAATTGGAAGATCTGCTTGATATATGATTATATGAACGCAAAGACCGGAAGCCAAGTGGACCGAGCGATATGACTCTCTTTTAACTCCGCTGTATTAATCAAACTTGTGAAATAATGAAGCCAAGTGTGAAAAAAAATTCGGTTTGAGATAATGAACGCTAATCAAACGTAATCCGAGCCGACCCTTGTCTCATCAGATCACCATTTCCTCATAAATAATCCCCCTAAATCGTAGTATGAAATTGTCAAAATATAAATTTATAAATCTCACGGTCTGCGCACAGGGCAGACAGACCCATGGCTGCTCACCATGCGTGAAGACTCATAATGGTGCATGTGTTCGCGACTTGTATTCCTCATACACTCATAAAAAGCCTTAGAGAAGCATTAGCTATGAAATGAACCGGCTTTCAAAGGCCAAAATTGATCTATTACCAAAGTTAGGATTTTAGGTCGCAACAACAATTAGCTGTAGTACCGAACGGTACAGGGTGTGCGAATCTTCGAAACTACAACGTTTAGAGAAAAACGATTCTCTCGTTTTTGGAGAAAATAATTTTGGCAAAAAACCGCATCCCGCTATCAACAAAAGTTGACATTGTAGCGAAATTTTAAAAAATTCATACCTTCCATAGGTACCATAGGTATTAATTGTTATAAATTTATAAAAGATACACATTCGAAACCTTTATGGAGAACTTGTCGACGATTTTTTTTATGCGTTTAGCTGTAACAACATAAAGTTGTATTTTTTTAAATAGAAATTATTGACCATCATGGATTTACGAAAAACTTATTTTTGTCTGATCAAATTATTTATGCGCTTCAAAAAAATAAATAGCTAATGTAATTTATAGTTTCAATGAGAGATCTAATCATTATAGTAACTCTTTTACATTTTTATCAACCTTATTTAAAAAAATAATTTCGTAAAATGCGACGTTGGCATTTACATAGTTTTGAAACAACTAATAGAGTCCTTATATCTTCTGTATTATATGGTAAAGAATTTATTTCGAAAAACACTTGTTGGGTAAGCTCTCGGGTAAGTTATACCTCTTTTAAATATGTTGACAAAAATAGTGTATTATACAGGGACATTTTTTTAACTCTGAACATAGCCCTATGTTCAATCTGAAAAAAACATATCAAAGCATTGATCTAATTTACGTTACCAACGATACGTAAAGGTAATTATTTGATGTCGAGTTATTTGAACCAATTTGAAGTGATTTCGAATATTTGTTAAAGTAATTTATCATTCCTTCCATGCTATTATTACCTGATGATTAATACATTTCATAAAAATTAATCTTTCTTTACTTAAATAATCTTGGAAAATTTAATTGACAAGTTGAAATTTTTGACAGCGCGTAGAAAGAATAATTAGTTGCATAGCAATACTCGTAAGGCTTTGATCTGTTTTTTTTCAGATTGAACATAGGGCTAGGAACTCTACATAGGGCTATGTTCAGAGTTAAAAAAATGTCCCTGTATAAATAGAAAACAATAAGCTTTTCGAAAATGTCGTAGTCACCAGTCACCTATGACTTTCATTAAAAAAAGTCCAACTTTATGTTATAACAGCTAATTGATTGTCCTCTATTTCGTTGTTCTCAGACCAAAGATTTATTAGTTACTTATTACTGTGTATTTTTTTCCGAATTATCCTGTGAACTACGATTTCAAAAAGTAATATTTTTATTAAAAACTCTTGGTTTCATTATTATATCATGCTCCCAATTTTCTTCTATTGAATGCATAAAGTTACCTATTATTATTTTTTGCACTTGTAAGATCACGTCTTGAATGTGGAGGTATTATTTGGTCACTTTTTTATGGTAAATAACTACGTGTATCGCTAGTGAAACAGTGCAGAGAATGTTTTTAAAATATCTTTTGCTATAAAATTAATACAGTGTACTTAGCAGGTGGATTAGTATTTAGAAAGGTTTCATGTAGATTTGAATAATCAGGAAAAAAACTATTTTATTTTATTTTGTATGCCATAATCTTTTGCACAAGATAAAGTGTAATGAACTGTTGTTTGACTTCTATTTGCAGTACCACGTAGAACTCGTGGATCGCATCGTTTTTTCTTTATTTCGTCTTTTATTGTGATGTTTTCCATGGGTTATTCGTCGAGTTCAAACAGTTTATAGACAGTTTATTAGATGAACTAGAAATCTTTTATCTTTCTCATAATAAGAGATTGTTATTTGAATTGTACTTTTTAGTTTTGTTGCTGTCTTCTTGCTTACATTTTTTTTTTTTTCATTTAAGTAATATACCGGTTGATTTTAATTGATTTTCTTATGTAGTAGACCCTACAATTGTTGGACGGACTATATCGTTCTGTTGCGAAAATTTGGCTAAAATATTAGCTTTTGTTTAAAAGTCGAAAACAAAACTATTAATTATTTCCTCAAAAAATGAGCTTCAGTGAGTTTTTCTCTAAACTTTTTAGTTTTCCCTGTGTACAATTTATTTGTGACACAATTTTTGGTCCAACTGTACGCTTTTTGACAATTGACGTTTTTTCCGCCGCCGTATGATTTCCCCGCTAAGCATATGCATCATGATGGCGCGGGCCGGGGGCGGCGAGAGACGCAACCCCCGGCGGCGGTTTATTTGGGTGGATATAGGGGTTTCGCGGTCGCGTAGCAACGCGTGTGATGTCTTCATAATCCGCCACCGGCGCTGATTGGTCAGGGTGGCGGCGGAGGGCAGCGCTCGCTTGTTTCACGCTGATGCGATTTACGCTAAATGCAATCGAGCTCTACTTGTGGATTCCCTATTCACGGAGTCATACTCCACTGCCTGCTTTTCGGCGCGATTTTGCAAAATGAAAGAGTTTTTATCGAGGATTTTTTCACGCAAATGATAAATCGATACGTGGGAAAGTCGGCCGGAAACTGCTTAAGTAGAACTAATTGGATGTAAACGCTACTTAATTTCATAATGTGTGGACGGAATGTTGCATAAAAATGGGAAAACACCACAGCAGGCATTGTCATCGCGAAAAAATTGATACTAATTTGGTGTGAATTCACCTCAGTGCGAACAAAGCGAAACAAGAATTTTTTTTGAAAAAGTAGTAGGTACCGTTTTCTTTTCAGGTTAGAAACCAGAAAATTGTTCAAAATTTGATTTTATAGAATTTGCACATTCTATAAACATTATTTAATACCTAACATTTTTTTTTCGATTTAATTTTTTTTAAATTTTAGTTCCAGCTGCTCAGGAGCTGAGGGCCAGCTTGTGACTTCCTGGTGCCTTTCGGTGTAAATTTTTTATTTTCGGTGATCTTACCGTGATCCTCTATCCTTTTCCTCTTGATGCTGTTCCCGTTGGGATCGTGCTGGAGCCCGAGGATCCCGTTTATACTATATGCTCCTGAGCGTGGTTCCGTAAGTTGCGTTGCAGGTGCGTGTGCGATAACGGAGACGGGACCCCCTGACGAAGACGTCGTTCCTCCGCTGGTCGCTATTTGGTGTGCATGTTTCGCTTTTTCGGCCGCTTTATTTCTTACAATCCTGAAAAAATCCTCGGTTAGATTTATGGCAGAGTAGGTGTAAACAATGAATTTCGCATACTTGCGCCTGTGTTATCACTTGTAAATAGCTTTGGAAATATTACAATGCAATTACGATATCAGGGTACTACCGTTCATGTTTACTTATCACTTAGTGAGGCGTGTAATATGCTTACAACAACTGGCGCAAACCATTCGGAATTAAATTAAAAACAATTTTATCAATACAAACATTCCTGGAGGCACATTTGGTTTCATTAATAATGCGATTGTGGGCGATTCGGGATGTCACTCAGACACGTGGCGATGAAACCCTTGCCTGGCAGGAAAAATTGGTTTGGAAACATGAAGAGGTTTGATTAATTGAGATAATATCTTTGACTTATTGGCTGTTGCTTCACAGCTTGCACGCTTTCTAATCCATTATCTGGGAGTTTGAGTTTTTAAACAAAACCCACAAACCGAATTGCGCCATATTTTTACGCCAAGTTAGTGACAGCAAGAGCCGTGCAGTGGATTTTTTCAGGGTGATGCAAGTCTTCGAAATGCGCCCTTAAATGTTCTAACTTAAAAGTACTAACGTAATTTTTATTTTGAAAATACAAACAAGTACTCAAAAATAATGTTATCAATTATCAAAAACTACAAAATCTACCTTACCTTTCCTAAAAAGATCAAATTTGTAAATTATTAGGTAGTGCGAATGACAATTAATCCTTCCTTAAGATCCTTCCTCACTCTATACAGACAGAGTTTGTCAATAAAATTGCTGCAACAGTATCTATTATGGGGAGATGGATGTACTAATTAAGTCATCTTTATACGAAAGATTTAAAACATCCCAAGGTTTGATAGAATACTGGATTCGGAATACATCATGTTTACACTTTTTATTTCTGGTTCATTTTCCGACTGAAAATATTTTGTTAGCTATATCCTTGAGTTTAAAAAACTGAAAATTGTTCTTTTTGATAGTGAGTTTCCAAAAGCGTTGTTCGATCACTCAAGGAATGTCCAGACTTCAGAACATAATTTAAAAATCTATTATGAATTTGTTCACACAGCGATAGGTTCTTCATAATCAAACTGACACTCTTTTTATTTTGTTTCAACTTCGGTTTGAACAGGATTATGTACTCTAGCCAAAGATTAGTAGACAATTTTTAAGCAGGAAGGATAAAGCAAAGTATCTTCAAAAGGTTTATTAATATATTAGGTATACACTCTTAGAAATGTGACACTCCGTGTAATTTTCTCGTAGAATTAATGCGCAACAATTAAACATTGAGCAATAATGCCATATAAAGCATTATAATTAGTAATTATACAAAATGGAAAAAATATTCTCATTCATTATGACATTGAATGCGAAAATGCTTGAAATGGATTTATTTGTTTTACATAAAGGTTAAGGAGAAATCATTTTTAAAATCATAAACACGGTTTTCTACAATTTTTCGCAAAGTTCTTGGATTAGATTAAGATTTTCTGTGTAGTTTGTTGTAATTCACTTCTACCTGGCAATGGTGGCCTAACTTCTGAATTAGGTTTTTGTTTGTGTGGCCACACTAAGCCGGGGTAGAATGACACGCCACTTTTTTAAAAAGGCTTTTATCTCCGGTCAACGACTTGCAATTGCACCTGCATTTAGCAGTTACTCCTATCCAACCGTGCCAATTTTTCCATGAGAAACCACCGAAAGAATCAATTCAATAATCCCAATTACCATTGATGACTAAAGACATTTCAAATGTGCGGTTGAAGGGTCCGTACGATTTAAAGAAATCAGGCTCCGTTCAATGCTCCATTATTGACATGTCACAATTTGCCACCACAAAAACGGGCAAAATATTTTATGGTTAATTTCTTGGCTTCTGTGTAGCATACAGATTTCTATCAGGCTGATTGTGATTTAGAGGCATTAGCTTGGGTAAATGGCTCATAAACAAACCTCACAATGGTTTGTTATTTGCAAGGAAAGTCTATCATAGGCAATGTATGCTATATTGAATATCGCCGCAGTAATTTAGCGAACACAATTAATGCTAAGAGCCTTATATTATAATTAAAAGTACATAATATGCAGTATATTGTTGCGCAACACCCACGGCAAGCCAAACAGGCGATTTCATTGAGTTCGAAAAGTCGCAAGACCACCAAGGGTCGTCATTTTAGCGGCATGTCTAATGCGATACAGAGTTTTGTTCTAATGAGTTTTGAACGAAGTGCTAGGCCGCTGGCACGTGCCGTCACGCTAAACTCGGCACGTGGCCCGCAGCCACCCCCGATTTAATCCCCGGTCATTAATAAAATAAATGCCCGACTCATACAGCGTTTTTTCGCGGCGACTTCCCGAGTCGTGGCATCTAAATTAATCCCAGACCCCCATGATTACAAACTTCAAAACCCAATCCGGCAGGACCCCCTAGTGGTGCATTCAAGTATCGCATAAACATTTTAATGAAGTATACCACTTCGGACATAATACCGGAGACCATTTTAATAGACATAACGTAGTGCCTAGCATTATGTGACAATGGCACTTACAGCTGCTCCGAGAGGAAAAGATGCCTGCATGGGCGTTCCGGCGGGAGAGAAAGGGACGCAGTGTTAGGTACAGTAGCAAAATATTTGCCGTATTGAAGTGTCAACTATTGTTTGGCGACTATTGTGTCGTCGGTAGATTTGTTGGATGCCGTCCTAGGAAACTTCGACGGATTTTCAAATTCGAAAATAATTCCGGGATTAAAAATTTGCAAGGATTGCAATAACATGCTTTAAGTGGCGTGGACTGTAATGGTTTCCGGTTAATTGTAGCACGTTTCGTTTGTGTTAAAGCACTACCGACGTGGTACAGCCTCGTGAAGGTTACACTACAGGTTACTTTTCATTCAACTTGTTCCATACACTGACTTATATTACACGATGGAATAAAAAGCGAGAAAAAGTCACTGAGATGCTGTTAAATCCAAGGAGATCGATGGACTTTTCAACGTTTTAAGCCTCTTATTACATAGAAAAATGAATATCTCCACGTTTGTTAAAGTCTTCAGTGCACAAACAGAAATCTCGTGCTGGGAAATAAGTTTACGTTTCAGAAATTTTTTGAATAATAAGATGAGAAAAGATGCTCCAACCCTTACCGCTTCAAAGTTTTTGTACAAAAATAAAATGGATTCTTTTAAAACTGCAAAAAATTGCCTACCTATTATAAAAACATTTGTTAACACGTTTTTGAAATCAGCTAAAAAACTTCCTGTAAACTAAATAATGAATTTAGTTTCTGAACTCTAAACATTAGAAACAGTTACATTCTCCAACATATCGTTGAGTGAATTAAATATTGAAAGTGCACAATTAATAACAAAGCTAAACCTCGATGAAATCAAGTAATAAGAGTTTAGGAGTAATCGGGTATTGAACGGTATTCACATAAAAATTTTGGTACGTTTTAAACAATTTTAAGAGAAAACCAAAGTACTAAATGGAGCAGTAAGATACTATTTTGGTGATTTCTTTCAATACAATAGTCTGTTCAGAAATTAATACTTCTTGTGCATTAGTTTTTGTAAAAAACATTGTAGTTTACCTTCTAATTTATTAACTTAGTGGAATTGATCTTTTTATAATTGTAGTGATTACGAAGCAGACTACATGAAAATGCTCATAAAAATCTCATATCTTTTAAAAGTGCAATCTTTGATCGGCCAGACCAAGTGCTAAAAGATTTGTCTCCAAATAAAAAAAAATGAAAATAAAAAAAGAGAACCTTTTCGAAAAAATGGAACAAGACCTTTTTGTATGTAATTAAACGACGGAATTCAATTAAGGACTGTGCTGTTCTAAATTAACATTTTCTAATTTTTAGTAATAAGTATAAAATAATCACAGAATCATTTGACGAAAGAGTTGAAAAAGTGACAATATTCAAACTAAAGCTTCATAATAATACCTGCTTATTGTATAATGTATATCCTTCGCACAATGATGATTTTTTAATTTCTGTATAAACGCCTTTTGTCATTACAATTTTTGTACGAAAAGCTTATTTTTGCCGACAACATTGTACGAGTATGTATATTTACTTATTATACCTACTTACGTGCAGTCGATTTCTATGACTATCTTTGATTTCTAATACAAGGTAGTGATTTCTGCTTTCAGGCATTCGAATATGAAGTCAAAATTTGGGCAAAATTTCACACCATGAAGATAAAAATGTTGTTAGTAGATAGAGACAGAAGATTCAAAGTAATCCAAAAATAATATAGATTTGCTTGTTTACTTAGTTAAAAACCATAAATTAATTTTAAGTTTTAATGAGTTTAATTAATAGATAATAATTAATAACACCTAATGATGATGGTAAAGTTATTTTGACTATTAACACATAAATTTAATTTTTCCTGTTAAGAAAACAATTAAAAAATAGTTCCAAAAACCTTTGATCTCTCATTTACATTAAGCAACCGTAGGTTAGTACTCAAGTTCTGACATGAGATTCATACTAAAATATAGTTGCTTTTGGCCAATTAAGAGTATTTTTAAATGTGAAACCTCAATTATATTAATTTTTTATAAATAGGAAAAAGCTTTGTTCATCGTAAATTATGCAATTAAATAAGGTTGCGGTAATTTTAGGTTTATAATAACAGTTATTAATTTTGAACACAGGTTCTTTGAGAGTGCATTTTTCTTAAGTCATAAATAAAATAAATAATGCGTAGAAGAAATGTGGCCACAACAAATTCGGCTGTATTTATCATCAGTGGCCAAATAAACCGCATTTCGGTTCATAAATCAAGCCACTTATTTAAAGCATTTTATGATTTTGATGAGTAATTTGTCATAGCTCAGTACACAAAATCGCGTTTTGTACCCACTGTCGCTTTTTTTAAATCGCGAATAAAAATAAATTAAATTCCGAGCCAAAGTTTAACGATCCAAAATCGCCAGAGTTGTTCATCCGGGCGGCAACACTTTTTATCTTCGAAAATTCCTTCGGTTCTTTCACAAACGCAACGTCGTCTTAATCATACCATCAATGAACCACTTTATAAACAAACGCAGAACCCGCAACTCAAACTAATAAGTCTCATTGCAAATTAGATTACAGGATCCAGAGCTTTGTGCTTCGCTAATACAGCAGCAGAAAGCTCAGCCCGCCAGTCAAACAGCGCTTCCCTCCTCTTTACAGTCTCCACTTTTCCTGCTTACTGTTCCACTGGTCCTCCTCCCCGGTACGGCCACTTAACTGCGGCTTTCTCTGCTGCTGTAATTGTTCCGCAAATTATATTTGTGGATAGAACTATAAGCTCTCACTGAGGCAAATATGGTTATTTTGATGTATGCAGGCTTTGCTTTTGATGGAAGAGGAACACGTTCGAAATGGACTTAGAGAGCTCTTTGTGCCACCACGATGCAAATGGAACAAGAGCTTGCCTTAATGTGCCACACACAGAATGCATAATTATTTTATCCGCGACCAGAGATGTCTAATTCAGCCAAAAACAACAAAACGGTCTACTATGGCAATATTAATCGCGTTTTAAATAACAAGGGCTTATGCCGGACCCGCGCTACATATGTCGCAGCTTATCTGGCGCACAATATGGCAGTTGTATAAGGTAATCCAACAATAAAGGGGAATCCAACGACAATTATGTGATAGGATTTTAATTTGTTGGATTTTTGATAACTCATCTCGTCAATACCGAAAAGAGTTTTATTATTGCATTTACTTTCTCTTTATGTAATGAGAAGAACACTGTGGGAACTAATTCGGTGGATGATTTTATTTGAAATGTGATTTTTTGTGAAGCGGGGGCAGAAACATATTAAAGGCATCAAGTTGATGCGCTTAAAAGCCTCATTGTGTGCAGTTATTCGGTCTCCCCGTCCCCACGCGTTCCCCATCACTCCGAGATGATTGTGCAAATAAAATTAGAATCCTCTAAAAATCCTCGCTAACATATGAAGTTTAGTCCTGGGGGAGGCCTCGCAGCAATGGGATGTAAGTAATTCAGCCAGCATCTGGCAAGGGCGTGTACACTCAGCCGGTGTAATAATGTGCTTAAAGATACCGCACCCCCGCAGATATGGGGTTGACACTTCGGGTCGTATTAGCGTTGATAAGATCGTGGCAATTTGTCGAATAATTTTATCGCTGTTGTCCAATTCCGAGCTTTATATTCACTTAAGCATCAGCGGAAGCGAAAGTCGGGGCAATATAATCCGGCCCAATAAAAGCTCTCTGGGTAAGATGGCCGCTCGTAAAGGAGGTATAAAAGTGCATCAATGTTGGCCGCGGCGCGCCATAGGACAAGGAGCTATAATCTGAAGCTCAATGAACAAGCTTAATGCGCCACTCGCTTTACTGCGCTGAGCTTTCAACCGGGTTGGGGCTTTTGTGCCGCCGCAACAGCTTTTGTGATAATAACATGGAACTGTTTCTTGGTTGTTTATGTTTTGCCCTTTTTGTTCAACACTAACTGTTCAGCGAAATCTTTGTAGTTTTAAATGAACTTGGATTTTACAGGTCACACCTTCTTGCCACCGAAAAGCTCCGAGCTTTTTCCACGGATTGAATTAAAACGGACTCACTCTTCTAACGAGTTAATAAATTAAACAAACAATTTGTGCTAACTGGGCCTCATCTATTTTAATCCCCTACTCTCTAAGGGTCAGTGATTATTGTCAGTTGAACGCCTCTTTTCACCCCGAACAGAGACATACGGTGCTCCAGCGGAGGCACATAAGGTCGTTCTTTACATGTTTAGTGAGACGTCATCATTGTTAAGTGCGAACATGATTAGATTGATTTATTCCATTACTAGAAACCTCCTCACTTTTGACAAGACCAGAAAAAGTCTCTATTTACTCGCCGTCGTCAGAGTTTGTTAAAGAGACAAAAACTAGAAAAGAAATTCTGTCGGTTGTATGTAAATCTGACAGTTGGTCGAACAAGGAGTTCCTCTCCATTTTGCAGCATCGCCGAGCGGAGCGGATATCGGTTTGAGCTCGATTTCACGAATCTGAGAGTCAGCCGAGCGTTCCGGAACCGGCTTTCTTCTCTTATTGATTTTCTCCTGCTCATTCTCAACCCCCTTAGTCCCTTTCCTTGTCAAAATCCCCAGCCGCCGTTGGACGTCTTTCTCTACGCTTTACCTTAAGGATCGAGCAAAGTTAAAATTGCTCCGAATCAACCATCATTACAAAGGATTAATCGCCCATACACCAATTGCAGCAAAACACAATATCACCCACAGAATGCCCGTAAAAATCATAATTACTTGTTTCGTTACTTTTTTTTTCACTGATGTTACCCATACATCACAATTTCAATTAATAACTGAATCCTCAAAAAGAGCAAAACACGCAAAATTAGGTCTAATAAGATTTCATATGTTATGTGAATATAACATTCCGTAAAAAAATATTTGCCTATTTTTACACATACGTGCATATTATCGTTAAAGTGGGTACATTTAAGCACTGTTCATTGCTATACATTTGGAAAATTAGTTATAAAAAATAAGTGAAAAGAACTTTGTAACATGTAAAACTGCATAAAAATCTCACAAAATGAATAACTTAGGGAAAAACAACAGTTGCAAAAATGAAAGCATTTTCGATACACCAACGTACATTTCTCAATTCTTTGTCAAAATACAAACCTTGCTCTCTCAGCTCTTTCGATGTAAAATCGCACACAAAAAATTATTAGATAAGTCAGAAAAAAATATTTGGTCCTTTTCTCTCAAAATATTTGCAACCAGTTTCGGCAAATTTTTTTAATGACCATGTTCAAGTACCACAAGAAAATGTATTTTTTGTTGAAGAGTAAATTTAAGATTTGTATTTAAAAAATTCACTGTTCATCAAATACAGGCTGTTCCGTCTAAACCCCACATTAGAAGGATTGAAAGTTCTAATAAAGATATTTATCTGAAAGTTGGTACTCAGTCATAATCCGTTGAGTTCTGCTCTATGAAAATATTTTTAAAATGGCAACACTTCCGGTTATACCGGAAGTCGCTATTAACTTTCTGATTTCAAATGAAAACTATGTTTTTCACTGCGTTTTTGGATTAGTTGAGTTATTTTAAGGGAGTTTTTATCAGCTTTTCCTATACCCAAGAGATATTTAGGATTTTTTAAAATTTTTGAATTTGCACCTGTCCCTTAAAAAATCGGTAACTCGCTTAGTTTTAGAGATTTTGAAATCATATTTGGAGAATTAAAAGAGAAAGCCTATATCTGTTGTTCACTTTGTTCAAAATTAGAATTGAAGTTAATAAACCCAAAAATTTTAAGGTTAAGTTTGGACAACTTCTAGTACCCATAACTTAATTTTTTCAAATGGGATGTCCCAATTTTTATTTTACTAGATGGAGGAGAATTTTTTTCTGCATCTATCTGTATTAGCATTCCCTATACCTATCTGTGATAATTTTCAAGTGATGTTGGTTTTTTTTGTCATTGTAGGAAATTTCTTACTAACCACAGCTATTTTTGCACAGTTTGCTATAAAAACATTTCTGATTAAACTTAAACGACAAACTCTGTTCAACATTTTTTCATTCGTTTCCATGGCAACGTATGAGAAAAGGCCTATGGCTAATAAATTTCTCAATCCCAACAAAAAGTTATTGTAACTTGAAAACTATTAGACATAAGTATAAGGAATGTTAATACAGATCGATGCAGAATTAAATTCTCTAGCATTTTATGAAATAAAACTTTTGGTATTTCATTTGAAAAAAATGAGTTATGGGTGCTTAAAGTTCTGCAAAATTAACTTTAAAAATTTGGAGTTTGTTATTCTTCTTTAGAAATTTGAAAACACCAAAGGAAAGATCTAGGCTTCCTCTTTCAAATGAGCTCAAAAATATTTACAAATTTTTAAATATGGCAGAGTTATCGAATTTTGAACTGGAAGGTGCAAATCCAAAAAAATTTAAAAAACCATAAATATTTCGTAAACGGCTAAATTTAGGTATAGGAACAGCTTATGAAAACTACCTTAAAATAACTCTAGTAATTCAAAAACGCATTAAAAAATATAGCATTCCATTTAAAATAAGGAAGTTGATAGCGACTTCCGGTATAACCGAAAGTGCTGTCATTTTGAGAATATTTTTATTGAGCAAGACCTAAAAGATTATGGTTGTCCACAAATTTTCAGATGACTATCGTTATTAGAACTCTCAATACTTCTAATGTGGGGTTTAGACGGAACAGCCTGTATATATCTAAAGTTTGCTTATAGTGCCTGAAGATGACCATTAGAAAAATGTCCAGAAACGTATAAAAATAGTAAATTTAAATAGTACCTAAACATTTTGAAATAAAAAATGGATCATTCATCAATAATTAATTTTTTTTTAATTTAATACAAATATTTTTGTTGGAATTTGAAAATTTGAAGAATTTGAAGATGTTCCTTTTTTCCATTCAAAGATTCAATTTGTTCTAGATAGGATTAACTAGATTACGCTTAAACAAGTACACAAAAAAGATTTGGATACCATCAGCAGGTATACATTTCAGTTTTACAACAATGTACCTTTGTCACCTTTTTAAGTTTTCAATTTTTCTCTAATGAAGATTTTATACAAACTCAGTAATACGTATTTCAACTGTGAAATTATCGATGTTTTTTTTAAATTTTTGTAAGATTTTACACACGTTATTTCTGTAGATAATTTAAACACAAATGGAAAATCTGTTACTTATTTTAGAAAAAAGAGCTTGAGCCTTTTGGAAGTGTTCAGTTTGATGGTCAGCAAGTCGCATTGCAGCTTTTTAATTCGTGTAATTATCGGTTGGGCCGTTAGGAAACATCATTAGGGTTGGTTCCTAATTGGTCGATTTTTCCCCCATTGTTTATAAATTCCGTAACCTCGAAAGCGTCTGAAATTTATGAGCTTTCCTAGAAAATATACTTAATGGATAATGTCATCTTGGTTGGACCAATAAAACAAATGATAAATTTGCGAGGGTGTATGGAGGGGGCAAGGAGAGTCCGGAAACGGACATGACGCCATGCTGAGTAGAAACAGCGGAAGACTACTCCAAACAATAGCTTGGCGCGCTCTGTTTTTATGTCATCGCAATTAGAACGGCGGAGATTCAGAAATACTGTTTTTCCAAGTTCTAACGATCCCCGTCCTGGTTTTTGTGGTTATATCTGCCTCGCAAATATCATTATCTTAACTTTTTATTGCCTAAAAGGTAAAATGCTTTCTTCTGTTTTGCTAACCGGGAGTGGGGCTTATTTATAGCGGCGTTAAATAATTTTTCCTTTCTGGCTCACATCTGGACATGGCTCGATTGCAGTTTATTTCAAATTTTATTTAATTCACAATTATGGACACCCATTCGTGCAATTTCGCGAAATCTGGTGTTTGGGGTGCAATAAGTGGCCGTATGGTGCATGTATTTGATAGCAGTGGGGATCGGAAGGGGCTGTAAAAGGTACACACTGGAATTGCCCCAGGGACTACCAATAGGGTTGATTGTTCTTATGAGTCGTCCATCGGGATTCGTCCAATTCATAAATAAATGCACCCAGTTTGATGGATCGGAGTGAATTGCCGACTCAGGATCAAGAAACAAGGAGTGGTGTTCCACATCGATTATTTTATTTATTTTAACACTTTGCGGTTATTTATTTAAAGTAAATCGGGTTTAATAAGCGCTTGTGTTCAGCAATTTCCATGCTTGGTCCAGCAAACCGTCGTAATTTACAAGGAACGGCATAAAATCACCACTCGATCAGAGCCCCTCCAGGATACGCCACTCCCCTCGACTTACTCAAGCGAATCGCCAGACCGCTACTTTGCTTTTGCTTGTACACTTCAAGGGGTGAACTTTCTGGCTATTTAAAGTTTTCTAAAGTCGGATTATCCGCCCTGAGTCGGCAGCTAATCGAACGCTAATCCGGGGGTGATTTTTCCAGGCCCGCGGAACGAATTAGCTAACCGCAAGCCTAAAAGGTACAAATTAAATGCACGATATATCATTAAACGTCCAGTATTATGTTCAGTAAAAGTGATATCCGCCTAGTTAAAAATACACCAACGATAAACAACGTCTCAATTAAAAATGATCCTAAATCTTAAAATTCGTCCCTTTGGTAGTTGCAAATTGACCACGCAAAGTTGTACACCCGGAGCAATTTATTATAATATCAGAGCGAACATAAAGAGCCACTCAACACAATCCATTTGAAACAATCGTGCAATCATACCACCCCCTATTATAACGCGCAGATAACATCGAGTAGGCCGGGCGTGTTGGGGGGCGATTTGACACATTTAATTTGACCGGCGGTCCCGCGGGAGATGTCCATTACGACGTATCAGTACCCCACACTTCTGATTAATAAAATAACAGATGCGATTTAGTTGAAAACTCGACGCGGGAGTTTAATGTGGCAGTGTACTACACCCCAAAGCGATATGAAAATAGAGCAAACATCACTTACCTATTTATCGATGAAACACTAGGTACGTTATCTTGAGAGCAAATGCCTTCAGCTAAAAGTCTATCACGGATTTCCCAAGCGAACATCGTTGGGTTTTCTCTTTTGTAGTTGGCTATGGCGTCTACTACAGGGGGTGTTGCTACTTTGGGTTTGGAGCCGCCGATCACACCTGCCTTAAAACTACCCGTTTCGTAATATCTGGAACAACAAACATTTGTCCTTTTAAATATTAAGAAGACCAACACCCGCTCATCAAGGGCACACAAACGTGAAATTTTTCAATGAAAATTTCACATTTGTTTCCTCATTTTACGATTACACATCAAATACTTATTCCCTAAAATTACAAAAAAAAATAAAAGGCCTTATCTTTCCTAGAAACACAATTTTTCAGAATTATTTTTCTTTTAATATACCCAACAGAATTATTGTAGAAGAAATAAAAATTCAGAAAATAATATGCGTAAACAAGAAAATTGCAAAAATTACCAGCACAACCAAGCAAGACAGATTCATAAATAAAAATGTTGTTTTTATTTTGGATTTTGATTCTGTCTTATTTTCAGATACTTATTTTTATAGAAGTTTACGGATAGAGCACATGGAGAATTTTAATTTATTATAACTATTATAAGATTTATAAGTGATTCAGTTTTAATGAGCAAAAATATTGGAAAATCTTTGAATCTTTTAATGCTTAGCTTAGCAAAATGACCACACTACGAAATATTTTGTAACCTTCTCTCAAAAGTTCTGTGATTTTGTGTCAATGTTGTGTATTTATTGTCTAGATTTAAAAATCGCTCGACTTTGTATACACGTGTGTACTAAGCCTTAGGTATTACAAAACAATGCGAACTCAACCTTCTTACATTGTCACTGAGACACAAAGATAATCAGAAATATATTTTTTTAATATACCTACCTATACTTACGAGTACTTACAATATTCATCTGCCGTGAAGTGTAAAATTTATTTCACAATTTTTTGATTATAATAAAACACTGCAAATCATATAGACTTTGCCGTTTAGCTCTAAAATATTCAGCTTATTCCTAATTTTGAAATCAACAAACTGTCAGTATTTTACAAATGCAAGTTTGTGTAATTTGTGGATTCCGATTTTTGAAACTAATAAATGTATGAAATCACACAGAAATAGATGTATTTCCTCTAATTGTTGCCAGCCTAGACCTTTGGTTTGCGAAGAAACCGCCGCCAAGGCTGTCCAAGCATTAAAAATACCCATTTAGTGTCAGTTTTTTCCCGACCACTCTATTTTTAGTATGCATACAAAGCTTCACGTGGTCGCGATTTAATCTCTTAATGACTTCACTTCTATCGTTATTGAATTCTCACGCTCGTGCTTTTCACTAAGAGGAGATTAAAACCTATACATAAAATCCAATTAGATGATTGAAATGTTGCTGTTTTTAAAGATTTGAGCGGACGATAATAGCCGAGATTTCACGCGTGTCATTAAATCGAACACAATGGAATTGCGTCAAACAATAATTAAAAATAAACGTTTGCTAGTCTTGAAGTGCCAGATTTATCAAGATCAAACCCAGTTAAACTGCGGTTTTTGCAAGCATCAGTAGCACAGCGAGTCTTTATTTTCAATATCAATAAATGTCAAGTTGATGCGTTTACGTTATTACACGACTAATTAATGCCGAGTTGTATTATTTACGACGCTGGCACAAATTATGACCGTTGCAAAATTTTTGCAAATAATTTATTTAAAATTATGTAGCATCAAATTAATTGATTTATCTTGCGCTCGTTCCAATTAAACATATTTCGCAATTTATACACAATAATAAACAACAAAACAAATTAATGACGTCCAAACAATGGAAAATATTTTTGAATTTATTAAAATAATTGGCTCGAGTCCAAGTTATCGTGAGTGGCAAAATATGGAGCCATCAATAAGAAGAGGACGCCAACAAATCTGCTTTATGTCAATGTAATATAATCCTGCTAATGCAACGCTGCAAAATATTATGATCCCAGGAGTATATCCAAACCCCTTTATGACAGGACGGCCCTGCTAATACAGTGTAACTGAATTACAGCAGTAATATGATTCAGTTATGTATGTGGGTTCACCGTGACGAATTTATATTTTGCATCGTTCGACCAGGCCTCCTAATACCACCAGTAATGGAATTACATTTATTAATTATAGGGGATGGTGCGGTTTTTAATTAAATTCGCTCATTTTTGATCGGGCAAAGGGACGACCACTCTCCCGGTCAGTGGTACTCACCGACGCACAGCTAAGCACCAATTAACATAACGAACAAATTTCGCGAATATTAAAGTAATATCGTTGACAAATGCTTCCAGGCGAAGCAATGCCGACACATGTATCACACATCAAGGCGGCGTTGTAAATTCTCCTTCACACCAACACATGCGAATAGTTAACATGTGCATAACATAATAGGGCCATTGAGGTGTATTTCTGGCCCAAAATTATATAAAACAAATCGAACGGTTTCGTGGGGGGTGAGACTTAATTGGTATTCCGCGAATAACAGTATCAATCCATCTGGTAGCGTATCCATTACGTTATAGAAACCCATTGTCATTCGGATTGATCTGGTTGGAGTTCTCTAACTTCGATATAAAGACACAAAGTCGTAATTATGCAGGTTAGTTAGCTGAATGCGATAGAATCTAAAGACGGCGTCCCGAAAGGCTCGAGCTTTTGTATCATTTTTACAAGCAGCGGGTAACTAATTACAAAACAAGACAACCGTAATCGGTTTATTCTTGTTCGTTAGCGGTCGCGGTAGGTATGGTCAATATTATTGTTGATATTCGTTAATTGAAAAAATTATTAGATTAGTGATTTATCTAATGACTTTTAATAACGTCCCAGACCGCTATGGCTATTTATCAATGAAGACCATCTTCATTTATTTAACTGCCCGTTAAATTAATACCGGCTTTTTATCATTCTGATTAATAAATAATAACACCATTAACGTAACCAAACGTTTGGCAGGTTTGAAAGTCAGATGCTTGATTTGTTTTTTTTGCACCGGCCGAATTTGGCATAAACTCTTGCATTTGGTAGGAGTTGACGGCCGATTACGACGGTGTCCTGGCTCTTCTAGTTTTGCCGTAATCGGCGTTTCCTAAATTATTTTTTACAAGATATTGCTTCGTAGATGAAACAATTTGTAAATTTCGAACTTTTTGCACTATTCCTAATAATTTCGCCGTAATCGGCGTTCAAAAGTGCTCTAATAACATCCGAGACCGTTACTACCATTTATCAGTGAAAACCATCTTCGTTTGAGAGAAATAAGAAAACATTTAACTGGCCGTTAAATTAATATCGGCTAGTTGCCATTCTCTGATTAATAAATAACACCTTTAACAGAGGCAAACGCTTGTCAGGTTTGACAGTCTGGCTTTAGAGTTGACTTTTCGAACTGGCGAACTTATTAACGTTGACGTTATGCCGAATTTGACATGGATATGACACGGGTTTCACAGGTGCGCCACTTTTCCGCAACACACATCAGATAGCGATGGATTTATAATAGAACGTACCTACGGCAAATGTAAATTAGTATAGAGTTCTCGTTCTTTACAAGAGTCGTGCATTAGCAATTTTTACACCCGTTTTGTAATGGTTATATGTTCGGTTTTGTTGTGCGGAATAATAGCATAAATAATTATCCATTATCTGAGAGTAAGTCCGGATTAGATGAGAGATGCCCTTGTAGTAAGAAATATGTTCGCGTACACACGTGGATAATAATTATTATTAGCGTTTATTGCGCCGAATGCACCACAAACGGCTATGAGAACTCAAACAAAAAACTTGTTGCGGAAATCCATTGCAAGCTATTTAGAATTCAATAATTTGTAAAAGTGAATAATGAACGTTTTAGCTTTTTGTTATAACTGTTTATCTGAAATTGCCAGCTCGGCTATGTAAATGGAAGAGTGATTCATAATCTCAAAATAATAAACTTATAAAGATCACCAAACGATTTGCGATCAATGCAGGCATTTTTAAATCAAATCATAACAATTATATGGAAACGTGAGGTAGCTTTCACATTTAAAAAGCTTATTGTGGATTTATTAAATTAAAGGTTTTGGTTAAAAGTGGAGAGTCAAATTTTCTATCCTTAGAAGCGAGAAAAATGTCAATCATTGTCGGTTTTTACATTTGTTGGTAGAGTGCAAAAGAATAACAAGATTAGAATGGGAAAATTTTTTGGTTCAACGCCAGATATTTCAGAATGCACAATTGCATTTTGAGTTGGGGTTGCGAGAGCTTTATCCTTCCTGCAAATTGCACTTAAGCCGCTTGTAAGCCGGCAATAACAGCGTCGTTATTTGACAATATCGGTTGTGTTGTGTACCCTATCCCAGTCTCTTCCCCCTTGAAAAAGCAAACTTGTCAACGCAGTGTCAAATATTCATCGTCGTCCGCCGTCGATTGCTATATGCAATTTTCATGTAGTTTTTTCAGGTCACGTGTCTCTTCATTGAACACACAGTAACACAAGACTTTTCAAAGCACCGCGGCGGCATTAATAGAATTAAGTGCTTTTGATTATTATTTTGACGTGTTTCTCGCATAAGCTGGCATTAGATCATAATTTAATTCCTTAATGTTTTGTAATATCCTCGCTGCTTATGGTAGGCATATCGAATCGAATTAAGGATTATGATGATTGATTCCGCATTAAACTAGGTGCAACTTCGAATTCCGTTCACTCCGCCATTATTTATCAATTTCACGACCACTAATGAATGACGAATGCTCGCAGGGCGGGCCCGACAAATCGCTAAAAATGCCGCAAATCCGCCGTTTTTGCCCTTATTCTGCGGACGCACAATGGAGGACATAAGTTCGTAGCGGCGCTCGTCCCAAAAATGATAAATGTCTCGTCCCCATGCGGTCTTTGCTCATATAAAATAAAGCGAGTCTTTTTGGGAAGCGGCCACTAAAAAACGGGAAAACATTACCAGCAGGTCGCATGATCGTGTTAGTTGCGCCTGCTGAGTGCCGCCGGAACCGGGAAACGGCCAGGGGTGAATGGCGCAAAGGATCAGAGGGATGGAAGACGCGAAAATGGGGATGAAAGTCGGATCGTGGAGACTGCCGCCGATAAACTGTAACGAAGATTCAGAACAATTCGACGGCGAGCTTATGGAGCTTTTGTGCGAGACAAAGCTGCCCAAAAGCCATTTTTTTCATAACGAAACCAGAGGAAACCGGCATTTTGTGAACGCTTCGGACTGACGCAATTTACAATAAACAACTTAATTTTTTTTTAATTAAAGGAAAGTAAATTCTGGTAAAGTACTTGATATAAATCGAGAAAAAAATGTGCTGTGGTAGGTTTTCGTTAATTTTAAAAAACGATTTCTATGAAAAAATGGGAAGGGCTTACAGTAGTATAATTTTGCCATACAATAAATTGTTATAAAAAGCGTAAAACATGCAGGATACCCTTTAACTGGATATATTTTGTCAAAATAATTTGAAATAAGGTATGCGGTTAATGCAAATAACATTTATTAGTGTAATATCAATACTTTTGAATATTAAAAATATTAATAATAAAAACTTTGTAAAAATAACACTAAAACTCTAAACACATGTCTTCTAACTCTCTCAAACAAAACAGGTCCTGGAATGTAATAAATAACAACATTAGACACTTATGCATTTATCGCAATGAGACAATTTTTGGAAACTGTAAACACATAAACAAAAATGAGATTACACAACAAAACGTAAAGTTAAAAATGATTGTGCATGAGGATGCTAAACTTTTGCAAATGATAGATCAGTATAAATAACAGCGCAAAAATCCTCACGAAAAATTGGAGCAAACTTATCTACATTGTAAGTCTCAAATTTGTTATTTTATTGATAACACAATGAAACCTTTAGATACAGCTTTGAATTTCTGTTAGTGTTAATACTGTTAATTACAATCACTAGAGGCCAAAATAAGTACTTGTTCTTTAAAAATTTACAAAAGTACAATTTAAGCACCTACACGCTACTTTTTCCTACCTACGAACAGGAATGGATCTTGACAATTTTTAAGAGGATAAGGCCTTTTCTTGCAAAATTTTACTAAAAATAGTAATTCATATTATCTAGGGAATATAATGTATGAGCATTTTTGATACAATTTGCAAAATGTCAGATACAATTCGAAGCCCAAAAAGCTGAGTCGTTTGGTTTGACCTGTCGTCTATTTACCTTGATAAGATTTTGGAGACGCAGCCATGGGACACCCTCAGCTGCCTCGAAATATCACAGGGCCGTACTCCGTTGTGGGCTAATTCCACTATCCTCTGCCTGACTACGTCCGGCAGCGGCCTACCGTTAACGAACACTCCGCCCAGCTGATTGACGCCCCCATGACCTGCAAATCATAAACAATTCAAATATTAATAACACAAATCAGAATTGCACAACAAATCGCACGAGCAACTTTGCACCGGCTGCCCACACTGGAATTTTTGTTTTGACATGTGCGTTTTTAAATTCCGCTTTTAGATTTAATTAAATTGTGGTCTTTATTTGAGCGCCTGTGATATTGTTCCCAAGTAATATAATATTTATGCGAGCGACAGATAGAACGTTGCAATAACAATAAATATTCGCACTATATAAATTGTTATAGGCATGACTACCTCCGCTTTTATTTAATAAATACCACACTTAAATTAGAAGTACCTATTGCAAAAACCCATATTTATGGTACAATTAAAAAATTTATTTATGATATCTGAGCTAAAACATTGTTGCTGCAAGTGCCATTTCATTTCCAAATGCTTCACTTTATATTATTGTAATAAACGTTTGCACGAAAGTATGGACGGGTGGTTGCAAACTACTATTCATTACTTAATAATTTATTCCGACGTTTTGCAACTTTACGACTTGTCATCGGGGACAAACACAATTATTATTGTTACAACCAATAACCGAATGAAAATTAATTAATTAGATAATTGCTCATTACTTACGATTATTGTTTTTCTTATTTGATTGAGCAACGAATGACCAGAGAAATTAACTAAATTATCAATAAAACAAAATGTCAGCTTGCTCGTATTAAATTTCTAAATAAATTATTCATTAATTACTAAATTAATTTGAAACTCAACTTCCTTAAATCAAAACACAAGACAGCAAAGTCTTAAAATAAACGTACAAATTGACTAAGAATGTTCTACGACTGTCGCTAAGGTCACCAAATGTGTTAACACTAAAATCACCTTAGTCGTAAATTTATTCAATTAGAGTGAGCATCGACCTATCGTTAAAATTATTTATGTCACGAGCTGCACACCTAACAACTTTAAGAATTTGCAGATTTAGTGTGCACAAGAGACGAAATCAAAAAAATTTAAATAGCGTTACAGACCTACTTCTGCCAAATAAAAGAAATAAAAAAGTGGCACCAAATCTAATTTAAAAATAACTGGAATGTCCGAAAAATGATTTGTAATACAATCGAATCTGATTCATTGTAAAGTAGGTGGTTCACATTTAATTCAGGATGTTACTTAGCACCGCAATAAAATTTTGAATTAAAATATTATGTTCTATTGAGAGCTGACCCAATAACTTGCGAATGAAAATTAAGTATTATCCATATAAAACACAATCTAAATACCAATGAGAAAATTACAGTAATCAGAATCCAGCAGTGACGAAACTTTCATTGCGGTTAATGTAAATAGTTGCAAACACAACACGGATTTTTCCTCGTATTTTTTTGTGAATAAAATCGATGCGCATTTTAGTGCATATAATATAACTGTGAACGGACAAAGGAAAAAATGCGTTTGTTAGAAAATCGACTCCACCACATCACGTATTGTGGAGGAGAGAAATACAGGTCACACTAACGGAAATACAAAATGAGGCTGATATCTATCGTATTTTTGTATCATTTTATGCGTTTGCCATTTACATCAATACACTCGGCATCTACATGTTAATTAGCTGCGCCATCAATAGAGGATGATAGCGTAATAAATACAACACAAGGGAAAAAGTCGCGGACTTTATAAGGCTCCACATAAAACGGAACAATTTTAATTAAATGCCAAGACTCGGCATGCCGTAATTTCGGTCCAGATAGGGCATCATAATCAATAATGCGCCACATATACGGGATAATACCGCAAATACATCAATTTTCAGCGAAAACAATAGTTGTGCCACTATTCACCTGAATGGAAGCGAATAAAATCGTTGGCGGATTTAAACGATAAAAATCCGCAAATAATAATTTATGTCGAAATCAACGCTGTTATTCAATTGTGGATCATAAATCAGGTTTATTGCTGGCAGTAATTAGTATAAGCCCGTAATTGATTGTTTGAACCTTAATGCTGATTTATTACAAATATCGAATCATACATAAGTACTCCACGAGAGCATTAATAAGCCGTACGGGAACATAATTATTATTGTGACCAGCACGCAAAAAGTTCATCAGATGCCCAGAACATGATCCATATTTTGTCCCATCGTAATTTATATATTTTGTTAAATTATCGCAAAAAACAACTAAAAAAAATCTAAAGGTAAAAAACATTTTGGCATGTGGTTAATTTTTAAAATGACTGTTAACAAAATACATCTTTTACAAAATAACTTATAACTGAAAAACATTTTCTGTCAATGTCGAAATTACATAAAACATGAATTGTACCATTCAGAGTGCATTTTTACACTCTCAAATGATGTTTGCAGTTTATAGTGTAAAATATAACTGCACTGTGTTCAATAATCTTATCTTAGTGTAAACGAGAGACAAAGTTCATACAGACTGCACATAAGCACATGTTTTTGGGCAAAATATTTTATTTTTTATGGGTACTGGGACAGTTAAAATGGCTGATATAATTTTCAAATTATGTTACAAAAAGTTCATAAAGTTTTGTAAAGTAAAGAAAAACTGTACTTTCGAAAATATCTCAGAATTAGGTAAGTTACTGATTCAATTATATGAACTCTATTCTTGTTTTAATGTATTAGAGTAGAAGTGTTAAATATAAGTACATAATATTGTGTTGATTTAATGTTGCTTAAATATGCAGAACTATACAGCTTGTACCAGAACTCGCTCCCCACCAGAAAGGTGCATATAGTTTAGGCAATTCTGAAGCTAAAGTTCCTTTACAAAAAAATTCTAAATCTCTGCGTTTGGGAGATAAGAACGTTTGAAAATAACCAATCACAAAAGACCTTGCTCCGGAGGACTACGGGAACAAAACTCGTTGCTAGGAAATAAAAAATATGTGGAACGCACAACAAAAAAGTGCACTAGAGTTATTTTTCATTCCTTAGTAACAGATGTACTGTATGCAATACACCTAGGAGAGAGCTTCTGGGATTGGTCACTTTGAAACCTCTGTATCTCCCAAACGAAGAATAAAAAACCTACGTTTTTTTGCATTTTTGCCATCCCCATTGCTGTTACCACTAGCACCTTTCCGGTGGAGAACGAGTTCTGGTACACGCTGTATAAGTGAAAACAACCTTACGGTTCTATTGATTTATGTATGGTAGTTTGAGTTTATTTTTTATTTTGTTTTTTTTTTGTTGTGCATTTGTATTTTTTAATATACCTACATTTGAATAGTATATATACATGCCTTTATGTTACACTGTAACCACACTAGAATTCAATGCTTTGTACACTCAGGAAGTACATTAGCACATTTAATTAAGTGTGTAAAACATTTATAAAATATGACTATTGCACTAGTTTAGTTGTTAAAAGTACATATACAAAAAAGTTAATTTACACTAGAAAATATTACACTCTAGAGTGTGGTCCTCTGGGGACCACTCTTAGTGTTATTGAGTGTGAATAACACAAGAATTTTTTTTACTGTGTAGCTGATGCGGCAGACTTCTTGGCTATTTTGTGCAGCAGAAACATAAAAATAAACAAAACAATAAAAATGAATTAATACATAAAAAACATTTTCCTGCTGGATCGTTTTCATTGAATCATAAGAGCTTTGGCAATTCATAAAGGGAGCAGAGAGCCACGTGACCGGCACGTGACTTGGCGGCGATCGGTGGTTGTCACTAAGTGATAAAGTGACTCCTGCAAAATCCTGCGACCATAATTTCGTTATGACAGACTTCAAACGGGAAGCGGAAACCCATTTCGAAAGAAAGCTAAAAATCGGGGGACGATTCCGCGGCAGGAATCCGACTGGTTCAAGATGACTATCGGCCGTAAAGTCATTGCAGAAAATGATCCGTCGGCAACAACAAAGCGCTCCGAATCCGAATCTCGACTAATTGCCGCTTGAGGATCCCCACAGCGAGCCCGGAGGAATTTTTTCCGCGGCAAAAATTGAAAAGTGAGCAATACGTGCGAGTATTAAACACGTAATAAAGTGAGTAGGAAGTGGCATTAAGATTATTCGTTGTGGTTTCATTGTAAAAGAAAAACACATTCGGTAGCTGAGTGTTTTCGATACGTTGCCCCGAGCGCTTCGTGCAGGCTTGTAAAAACACTGTGCATTATTATTACGAAATTGCCTTTTACTAAATGTTAATAATGTGTGCTCTCCTAACGTGTCACGAAGGGGCATTCTGGGCATTTTTACAAAAAGTAGACACTGGAGCGGGAGCGCTCATTGTAAAGTTTGTGGCAATCAGGACCGAGCTAAAGCAGGGTCAAATCATTTATCATTGAACCCAACGTTTTGCAGAGTCATGTGATAGCTTTGGTGGTTACAACAATTAGTGTCCTCGGGACCGACAGTTCATTAAATGTAAACTAGTTTTACAGATTTTTATTTAGCTCGTGAGTCGAAATGTCATTCTGGAAATGGATATTGTCAGCGGATTAGTGGAAATTAAAAGCGTTTCAAATGGATTTTTTGTCGCGATTGGAGATTCTGTTACAAAATAGCACATGATACTCCGGACGAAGAATAATAATAGCGGTACAGTTTCAAAAAAATCGATTCGTTTTTTCTCGTTACTCGAGAGGAGTGGACATGTTAAGGTGTTAAGGTATAACATTGAGACTTGTTACATAATACTGTAATGGATAATGAAATTAATAATTGTGGTGAAAGATCAGACTGATAAAAGTTATGGCGAAAGAACCAATCGGAAATGTTTCTTCCTAATACAATACCAATTCCACGCAATAGAAAATTTCGAAATGGATGTTGTAAAATGAAAGACATTAAATTTTGTTGTTAGTTCTGCTGAAAAAACCCACATACTTATCCATTACTCAATGGAAGAAAGTACCAATTGAAATAAAATGATTAACTCTGAGTCAGCAGATTTCAATAAAAACTTTAAAAAAATGTTTGAGTCGCTTAGTTTAAATCCTTGCCATGTATCACCCTGTCTCTCGTGTGCAAAATCCTCTGCACTTGTAAAAAGAGATTACAAGCGGATTATTGCAATATTAATGCCCCAATTGATGTTATCTTTCATGGGGTGGCAAGTGGCCAGATGTCCGATCCTAGACGCAGATAGCACTTGCCGACACATCATTTGATGTAGCGAAATTCGGTTCAGGACACGTTATGGTGGATGGAATTAGCGGTGTCGGGGGCGGCGCGCCCATCCAACCGTAATCCGTTATTGCCAGACCAGCGATTTTGAATTTGAATAATTCCGGCGCAAATGCGCTTTTGATCAGAAGTTATTAGCGATTTTGAAAAAATATTTGGTCCAAATTACCCCCGGTGATTAGATAACGCGATAATAAGATAAGGATCATAACATGTGTGGAGTGTTTTAGGGCGGTATAGTGGCTGTAATGCGATGAATTAGATTGAAGCTCGAGGGAGTGGGCTTTAGCAAGTACCCTAATAAGTAACGACTCGGTCTTAATTTGAATTTTAAGCAGGAAAATCTCTGCTGTTTTCAGTTAGGAGGATTAAAAACTTGGAGCGGTATTGCCGTCACAATTGAGTAATTTATTTTTAAACTTTTTGTAACAAACTCTTTGAATTTTCTTCTTGTTCTTGATTTTATTATTTATCATAAATTCTGTTGTCTGAGATGCTGCAAAAGTGGGAAGATTAGAACAACCTGAAACAGCGTGGTTGCCGTCGCCGTCGGATGTGAGCACATGTGATTCTGTGAACGGCTTTAAATCGCAATTTTTTTTTGAAAGTCGTCTTTTTATCAAAAATGTATGTGGAATATGATAGCGGTAAATTTATGAAAATTGTAATTTTTGTGATTTTCTTTAAGTTAATAAATGAAGGGTACAGGGGAAAAACGACTTCAGTCCATCTCAAATAAAGTCACAAACTATCAAATTCAAAGTTTTCCAACGTGGACCCATCACTTTTTTCTTCAGTATAGTGTATCTTGTAACACATTTTGCTTTGTACTAAAGTCGTATTTGCTATTTCCCGCTTTAATTCTGTGATAGTACCTACTCTCAAAAATTACAATATTGCAACTCCACCTCATTTTCGTAAACAAGTGGACTGAGGTCGTTTTTCTCCTGTACCCTTCAAATAATGAACATTTTTCTAAAATGCATACACAACTTTTATTTTAGCTATTTGGAGCCAAATTTCAAACTAATCAATTGCAATTTTATTAACTGTAGCTGTGTATAAAATTAAGCTTCATTTCATTTTAATTTATTATTGCATTATAACATTTTAGTACTAACAACACAGAGGTAAAAAATATGTACTCATAAAAGTGTGCTCCAAATAATTCACTGATTATTACATAATAAAATAATTCAAGTATAGTTAATTGAACAATTAAAAAATTCTTGCAAATTGGTTTACCTACATTTAATAATGTTAATACACAAAATAACATTGCCTCAGTAAACTAAAATATAATTTTTTTTAGTAAACCCCTTTCCAAAAACCATTGCTCCACTTTTTTGTCGAAAATGAGAGATAGGATATGAGCATCCCAGTTGCTAATTTACCATATTGGCCACCAGAATTTTTTTTATAAACATAAAATTTTTTTTATAAAAAATGCATAGTTTGTGATCGTACTTCATAATCATAGATTTTTCTTGTAATTGAGCTTTTCTAGGGAACTCCCTACAACTGTAGGGATATCTTTTGCATTTCTCTACAAACAGCATTTACCTACTCTATAGTCTCTAAATTAAATAAATCTCTAGAGTGAACAAAGGTTTACAAACTATAAACTACAAAATAAAAATTTTGTTGTACCTATGCCTATTAAACATTAAAGAACTTTGTTTTGGAAATTTTTCGGTATTCTTAATTTTTCCTTTTGAGTGGAATTGAGGGTAAAGTGGCAGCGTAGCCTAGTGCAGATTTATCAGTTCTTCCAGAGACCGAAAAAATTATTTTATTTTTAAAATTTTCGATCGTCATCCGTGGTTTGAATAAAATTTGAAGAATTCAACAGAATTTTATTTGAAATAAAAAGCTTTCAATAAGTGACGAAAAAGCTCCGTTTGTTAAAATTAACAGTTTCATAAACAATTTTTTGTGAAAAGCTTTTTTACTTTTTCATCCAGTAATATCCACAATAGATGTCGATTGAAATTCTGAATCCAAAAACAATTTATTTCAAAAAATGACACCCCACCTTCCTAAAACTTTTATTTTTTCTTTCTGACTTCTTTTTTGTGATCTCCGAAAAACAACGACTTGAACAATTAAATAAACGGTAGACCATTCACTTCCAAAACTCGTTATTTTAAAATTTTAATCTGAAATAATTTAATTAATACAAATTGTGTGGGTATTACATATAATAATAAAGTAATAAAAAATAATATTTATAAGTTTTCATTGTAATATTTTTTTGCTTTGGTAGTTTTTGCAATTATTTGTGAGTTAGGTATTTACCTGATTTATATCGGAATAAATTCACATTTTTTGCTGGACCCGAAATCCAGAGATGTGCATCAGTCAGGCTCGACTTTTAAACGTTGAGTCAAAAGGTGTGAAAGATTTATAGAAATGCTAAAATTCCTTCATCCCGCCAGCATCTGCCGTGTGACAAACCGAGCGATAAATCGTTTTTAAAACTCGTTTAAACTACTCTTGAATAGAAAACTAGTCAATTGTCCACGTATTATACCTGAAACTTTTGTAACTTATGAAGTGACTGTTCACTTGTATACACACCTCCCCACTCGAGAAATGTTTACAAGCGAGCTTTGGCCTTATAAAATTTATGTTTGTGAATGAATGAGACATCCAAGAAGCATAATAGACAGAACTACCGTGGATCACTCTATCAGAAAATGTGTGACCATCCAAGCAAATAATTTCAGGAATGCCACCGCACAAAAACACAATCAAGCGATCGGCCCCGATATTAATTTCTTTTAATAATCCGCGATTTATAGCGACTTTAATCAACCCGGCAACGGTTCTGCGGTTAAAGTAAATCTTCTTTTCTTACAAGTGTAATATTCCATCATGTTCTGGTTATAACGGTAGGCCGTGGTGAGATCCATGGCCGCCCCCGACGTTCGCAAAGACAGAAGAGATGCTGCAAGACTTGTTGTATCCAGTTTGAAGGCTCACTGTTTATGCACGCACTCCCTATACAAGCACTCAACTAAATTTTAATTTTACAAAAGCACTTCGGCCGCATGCGGGCCCTACATTGCAAAAACCCACATCTACATGACGAAAAATGGCAGTTTTTCGAAAATTCGACTAGATTAGAGGCGTCGGGAGCCGTCGGGACGCTGCTAGACGCTGAAGCCGGACGCGAGCGCGTTGTAAACAGGACTAGTGAGTCAGATAAGCGGGTCCTGTCAGTCTGGAGGCGGAGCCAGGATTGTCACAGCGGTTGGAAAGCTAACTTGGATGTGATAGAATCGCAGATACCTATAGGGTAGTCGCTCGAAAGGTGCCAGTTGGGGGCTTTCACAGGGTGGATATAATCTAACACCCCATCTTCACACCGAGTTTATGAATATGACGAGCCCTGCCGGTGATTTTTCATGATCCAGGTGTTTACAAAGGATCATTGCAAACGACATGCAAAAAGCAACGTCACTGGACCACAAAGAAACACTATTTGACTTTCTACCCCTTTGAAGCGGAGATTTTGGCTTGATTTACCCTCTTCTACCATGAAAGTTTTCTCATTATTGTTTGTGAATTATAATTTTACTAATTTTTTTTAGTTTTTGAACTGTTTACCTAGTACATGTGTTTTATTATTTATTATTTATTTATTAAGTATAATTTTTTTTGAAAAAAACTTTCAAACTGAGTAACCCCATTTTTAATTTTCTGCATTTTTGTCCTTGTCTTTGATTTAAATTAATTAATTAATCAACCCTCTTTACCCCTCAAAAATAAAAAAATTATATTTGTCGTATACTTTGGCATTGAAGCGGCTTAAGAAAACTTGGTTTTGCGAGTTTTCTGTCTGTGCCGCTTTCTGGAGGCGCTGTTCCCGACTCCGAACAGTAGATTTTTCCGGCATTGCTCGGCTAACCTAATCTGAGGTCTACATTAGGGTCGGTCGGACGCATTAAGGGTGAAATGAAGGCGCTTGCGTCCAGCGGCCCACCCCTCACCCATCATTGGTAGAATGAAAGCTCACAAGAGACGCCTGCGCTGCGGCGTGGATTTAATTTTAGTCAAGTTTGTTCTGATGTTTGGTCTCACTCGGGTAAAAGCCGTCGGAACGATGGTGCGTCGGTTATTAAAAGAGGAAACGCGATGAAACTATCGAGAGCTTTTTTCGAGCTTTCGATCTCAATGAGATTTTTTAAGCTTGAATCTTGGGTGGGGGGCACATAGAGGGTGGGTTAAGGGGTGGCGCGCTTTGGGGCAGGATAAACACATTTTACGGTTGTTAATTTTTTGCCCAAACCCGGAAAACTGCAAAATGTGGAGTTATGATTTACAAAAAAAATACGAACAAACGGTGTGAGAACAGTAAAAATACACACAAGCATTCTCTTCCTTCCACTAAGTTAAATAAATATTTACTTTGAAAACTAGAAAAGAACTTGTTTAAAATCAAATATTTTGAAGAAAAACTATTAAATGTTGTTTAAAAAAATGTCTTTCGATTGTTTTTACGGATCAAAATAAAAGAGATAGATTTTGTTTAGTATTATTTTTTTTGTAAAAATTTGGGTGCGCACCGGCGGTGTTGGGCACAAATCCAATTGCATTCACCCTTTTGCACACAAGCCCCTAATAAGCCGAAGTGCAAACGCGCCAGAACTGCGTGAATATTTAACCACCTGAAAGCTAAATCCGCACATGCTTGCGGTATTTCAGATTATACATGCATACATTACATAAAGTGAGTCTTGCTTTGATCTCCACAAAGGATAAAATAACATCACGCTAGGGATAGCGATCCTTTTATTAAAGGTAGCTGTATGCAGCACGACCCGAATTTGGTTGTGACAAAAAAACCGGACTTTTTCCCCGGAAGACACCTCTAATCAGAAGTCAGTAATAAAATAAATAACCATTTTTCGTCATAAATCACTACACGAGATTAACAAACATAATTAATCACTTTCAATCTCAAGCCACTTGTCACATTTAAACACCTCTGCAAGAAATGAGCTATAAAACTGACCATGAATCGGATAATCTTCATGAATGATTGACTCGGCCCCTCCCATGAATGGAGGGTTTCGCTCAATGAAAAAATTCTTGATACTACTCCAAGAGCCAAGATCAGGTTTCACGGAATTGTGTTTACACAAATATCGGGTTTAATAAAGCAATTTTATTAATCGATTGAGACAAGACAAAGCGACAAAATTCATTTTAAATTCGCATATTATGTAAAAAGTTATCAACTAGGTTGTTTTTCGCTTAAAAGTGCCGAAAAGGTATCGATGTCGGATCGTTGAAGGTGCGTGGACTTATGGCCCGCGGAGGACTCCCAAGGTAACTCAAAACCAGGAGTGAAATTGATAGCAGAAGTATCGAATAATGGGAACTGGACGGCGGTTGTAACACAAATTTCTTGTGATTTTTCCCATTATTTCGAGGGAAGTTGGAGAAAACGTAGAAATTTCGTGGTTACGGTTAGACACTACAATTCTAAATAAAATAATCAAAATCTTTGGGAAAACGCTTGACGTTTATGCAAACTTCCAGCGGGCTTTTATCCAGGTTTATTCCCCGATCAATATAAAACAGCTTTTGACATTTTATTAAAGGGCAGCTTTTAAATTACGTCTGAATTCCACTTCGAGCATAACAATACATTTTATTATAGCCTCACTAAAGCTAACAACGGTGGAACCATTTTCCGTGTACCGATTTAAAAAAGTTTGTTTAGTTGTAGCAAATGCACTTTTGGTAATTTCCTTTAAAAAAGACGAAAAAAACTTCAAAATGACGACGATAAATCTGCTTGAAAAATGATACTAATTTATTTGGCAATTCCACAGAAAAAACCCCACTTCGAACCACCCTCAAGCATCTGCATTAAGGACTCCTATTTTATATACAGCTTAAAGTCACTAAAGTTACTTTGTAAAAGGGAAAGTCGACGCGAATACACAATTTATTACCGACTGAATTTACGAGCTTCAAACTGGCAATTACCCGATCGATTAAAATATTAAAAATCAACAAATAAACCAGTCCTAATATTGTTGCAATCAGTTAATGTACTTTTCTTGAATGAATTATTTAGTTATGGCGACAACATGTGTCACTCAACCGGACGATTCCGGTTATTTCAGAGGGTGTTCAGTTCACTTTACCCGACATTTTTTGTGGTTGTATGTACATAATAAATGTTTCTTTTTGTATCAATTACCAGCCACATTAGGACCAAGTGATGGAAATTATTTGTTTAGTGTGTGGAAAAAATGAACGAATTAATAATCGTTAGATGGTATAGAGCCGGTGACAGCCGGGTTTGTCCTGTATGCAAATCAGGATTAGAATGGTGTGCTGCTAATTCCCGAAGGATTCAGAGTGATCACGGGACAAATTCACTTCAAAATGTCGACTGACAAACTCATTAATCACCACTATTCGCTGCACTGACTTTTCATTATGCGACCTCATTATCAAACAGTTGGTGTCTATTATTTTTTCCAGTTAATAGAGACGTAACGACAAAAATACAAGATTAAGGTGATGAAAAGTCTGTCAATTTAAATTCATGAAATTATAATAACCAAGAGCTTTCATGCTGGGAGCTGTCGACTTGTAAAGGCTGATTTATAGGACCTCGCAGACGTAAACGGAAGCACAGCGCTGCAGCGTAAAAGTTTGAATGTCGAACCAATTAAATTGGAGTTTTCGTGTCGTGAGCTGTCATTAGAGGCATTGGACGGCTAATTTGTGGTGACCTGTGTTAAATGCAAAGTGTCTTGTTAGCGCTCTGGTACTGACTTAAAGGTCGAGCAAACGGACCTTCACCAAATTTTTTTTTAGTATTATTTCGATTTTGCCCCTTTTCAGGTTTTCCGGTTAAGTGCGGCTTCCTCATCCAGGGTGGAGGCAGGAGCGTAGCCCCTCGCCACATCCGTGTTAATTAATCAGTTCTAATTCTGCACGAGCTGAAATCTGGTTGATAAATGTTGAAGGAAATGTTAATATTTTTCAGTATGGATGTGTGTGGTCTCCACGGTGCTTGGGTCGGGGCCCGACTGTGCCAAGAGCCAACGGCGTGTGACCCATACTCGCTCGTGCCCACTGAACAAATTTAACACTGCTGCCTTTGATTCTATGGATGTTTTACTGATTCATTGAGCTTTATTAGATGTCTGCTCGACACGAGACCGCTGACAACTCAGTTACCGACTTTCCGACTTCTTCGAAGCGGTTATCGTTTTTTGGAAAATGTCCCTACCAGCATCAAGCTTTTTTCTTTGCCAAGTTTATCCGGTGGCATTTCGCAGCTTGCGAATCGAAATGTGTACGTAGTTGGTAATTTATGAAGTCGAAAAGCGCAAGAACTCTTTCAGATGTATGCCGACTGAAGTGACAATGTATTATGAAGTATATCACTTGTAAAATATAGAGCTTTACACATCTGTGAGCACGTTGGTTTTGCGGCAGTAAATTACGTTTTAGTGTTCGGTAGTTGTTAACACCGACTGCTGAAAAAATTAGCCTTGTTGGGCCTAACCCACGCATCAACTTATGCATTAAGTTTAATTTCCATGAGGAATAGGCGTCGGGCTACCCTCGCGAAGATAGGAAAATCTGCAGGATTCTCCGGAAAGAGATTGATATTGTAATCTGCTTAGTAAAAATTGCCTGCCCCGGAGTGTGTACATATTATCATACTATTACGACACGTCAGCGGATGATATATGGCGCAACTACCGACCAGTCGACCAGAAAAATAATGTGTTTAACGCCGTACATTCGGCTTTGCGCTTCTTTAATCGAACTTTCAGCGTTCTACGTCATTGCTTGCGAAAATTGCGTTTGTCGCAAACGCTAATACGCGATGTTGTGGCCACTATGCTGTCGGTAAAGGACAAAAAATCATCATATTCATTAATTGGGTAACGTTTCCACATCCCCTAACGGGCATTTTCCTCCAGTTGAGAGCGAAATGAAAAAAAAATTGTTAATAACAAATTAGTATGAAAATCAGTATTTTGGTTGAATAATTAATAATATACGGAACAGCATTTTAAGAGTTTTTTGAATGCAAAAAATTCTTATCAAAATTACAAAGTATTTAACAGAACAGTATTATGTATGTTAAGTAATGAATTATAGGAAGTTATAGAGTAGGTATTACTACATATTCGACTCCAAAGAAAAACTTTTTGGAAAAGGTTGCTTGATTCTATATACCATTTGAAAACATTTTTGACGAGTTTTGAAGTTTAGGACAAGGCATATTCGCAATTTGAATTGAAGGATAACAACATCTCATATTCGACAAAAAAACTTCTTTCAATTTTATATTTTTCCACTTTATGTTTAGACAAACAATTAGATTCTTGTAATATTATTAAATCTCTTTTTTCAACAGACCAATATTGCACATAAAAAATTAATCACATCAGAAATTTCCATTTGTAAAATAATTTTTAATTAAATACAAAAACTACCGAGCTAATTAAAATAATTAAATAATTTCTTAATTCAGGTTTTAGCATTATCTTGTTAGACTGTAATTTCGTTTAAAAAATTGTGATCTAAAAATTTACCTATACCGGGTGTATCAGAAATACGGTTGTTAATTTAATGTGTTTAATAATTAGTTGTATTCATAGTAACAATTTTCATTGTTGTTTTAAATTGTTCAAATTGATCGTTTCTATCACAACGAAAATAGTTCGGTACTATTATTTTTTACCCATAGGCGGGTAAACGTTTAATACCTATGTTATTTTCTACAAATTTTAAGTAAATTGTCGAAACTTTTATTGAAAAATTACAAATATAAAAAATGCTTCATTTGTTGAGCTCTGTTACCTGTTAAAATTAACACACGTATTTCTGATACATCCTGTATATATTTAGCATAACAATAACAAGACAAGAGCGTGCAAGTATCAAACTTTTAGTTTTTAATTATTGAAACTTTATTTAAATCTGAATTATAGGTTCAGCAGATAATTTCACTAAAGTCGAAAGTGACATTACTCTTCGGACGTCAATTGCAGACATTTAGCGGCAATTGTTTGCAAATGGTGCCCACACTGAACCTAGTTTACTCGATAGAAATAACAATTTGTTGACATAAATTTGCAAACACACTTTTGAACCCCGATTTGATCTGAAAAATTCCCAATGAGTGCTTGAAAATAATTTTATTACAACATTTAACACGTTTTTAATCCCTGTGTCTAGGTTCGGTAATAAAATATTAACAGTTTAACTAAGGAGAAAGAGTGTGGATATTTGGCAGTGGTATTTTGGGGTCGAACCATTTTCAGTGTACGTTTGGCTGAATGTAGTCCGAATGCTCTAGACGAGTGGCGTCCCCTGGCGGTATCTCCCCGAACTACCGACCGTGAAATATGATCGCATCTCCTGGTCTCTTCCACGAAAATGAATCGGTTATTTATTTTACATCGCTCGCTGTTTTATTTAAAAAAATCAAATACCTCATCTTGTAACCCCGCCTTAATCATAATTAGATTTTCCAAAAAAGCGCAATTGATTAATTCAGAGTCGGTTGTTATTAACGGCGCAATTTATTCCGGATTGATTTTGATATTAATTAATGCAAGTTGGCTAATGATCTGCCACAGCAGTATGCAAATTTTCGTTGGAGCTGACATAGTGGCTGGATTTGAAAAAGTCTTATCTTTGCCACACTTTGCTTAACAACTGGTGTGCATAATGATTATTAGCTTAAGTCTAATTGCCGTAAGTCAGGCCACACTGAAAACGACTTAAGTGATTGTTTGACATTTGGACTTTCTCTGGCCATACTGTGAAAATTGGCCGATTTGGAAACTGATTTATTACACAAGAGCGGGAAAAAAAGTAGAATTTTCCCCTTTTCGTGAACTGTTACCGGACTTTTAATCGATTTGCGCCGTGAAGAAGTGTTATATAATAGGACCTTGGTCAATTTTGTAAAGAATTCAATCGGGTTTTTTCCTGGTTATGACATTCACATTTTCGGTGGCATTGTCTCTGTCAAAATATTTACCCACAAGTTCGCACGTTACAATGGGCAAAAATTCAGTGTCAGGGATGTTTGGAATTAATGTTGCGATGAAGAAATCAGGTATTTAGTAGCAATAACTTGCAAGGAGATAAGAAATTTCGAATTTTCTGCACAGCGGGAGTCAGACGTAATCGTGGGAAGCGACTTCTTAAAAGCTTAATAAATGACAGAATTTTTACATTGGCCATTTTGTGTCGGTACAAGTCCTTAAGCACCTGCTTTGCGTAAGTGCCAATTAAAGTAAATTGAAATGCAGAAAAACAGTTGCGCATTGTTTTAAGATTCCGATGTACGCGTCTCGATAGAAAGTATTCTGTGGTGAGGAAAAAAATTCCAGCATTGCGGAAACACAATGATTACAATAAAATTTTCAGCAATATTCGTAAAAGCGTAAAGTTATATAAATGCATTATTTCAATTAAAAATTAACTAGGTGAGTTTTTATAAGTAGTTTAGTTCATAATTTTAGTTTCTCTTTTTGTGGATTATTTATAAGCGAGAATTTTCTCTTCACACTTTCCTTACGATTATAATTGCTTGCTTTACCGGATAAATCATAAATATTAGAGCAATTAATTTGATGTGGCCTCGATAAAATGACAGCTACGCTTATCGCAGGACTCATCACACCGGGAGAAAAGTAAACTTTTTTCGAGCGCAGGAAAATCGGACAAACTGGTTTGGTCAATGTTGCTGTAATCGTCCGGCAAATGGGCCATAAAAGTTATTTTTACAAGGCATAAAACGACAACAACCATGTTTCCCCATATTAATTAATTATAAAAAAATTAAACATATTTGTGCTCAGTAGTCCTGCTGCTTCGAGTCTTAAAAAGCTCCACTTGGAAAATAAAGCTTCCCACCTTTTGCACGCTTCTTGTATTAAATTTCGTTCACATCTTCGCAAATATCAATTAAGTGTAAGTTATAGTGCGAGATCGCCTAAGTGAGAAAGCTATTATTCTTATTATCCAACTCTTCTGAATAACCTGTGGCATGTGTCTAGTGTAACAAGTGACTATGGAGCAGTTAGGTGGAGGCACTGCAACGTGTTCACTTTCTCGCGATTAGTATGACCCATGACCCCTGTTTTAACGCCCTCATACCGCCTGAATCTGACACGCGATCACCAACATTTCAGACCGGCTTTATTCGTTTACACTTACCTCTCTGATCGCACTTTTCGATTACAGTATTCTAAGGAAATGTTCTAATACAACCCAGATTTAGATAATTTGAGCTTCATATTGCACGATTTTATTTCTTTAGAGACATTTCAGCTCCGGCTAACTGAGATAAGGATTTTTGTTAAATAACGCATTAACCTAATTTCTCCCAGTTTCCTGCTTGATTTTTCAGTAACCATCATTTCAAAATTTACGATGTTAGTAAAACGAGTAATTAATTCGTACCTCTGGTAATTAATCGCTTGTTTTTAATTAATTAACTAATTAAATTGTAATAGCGGGTGCATACCTTCGAACCACCGTCCGCAAAGATTTGTTTTAAAAATTAAAATTACCCACTTCCTCGCCCATCCATTCATGGTAAAATATTGGTCGTAAATCCACTTACCTGGAACAAAAAACAAACAGAAAATGAGAAAATCGTGTTTTGGCAAAAATAAATGTGTGCAAAAAATTGTTTGTCCTTGGGGCCAAGGTGTCACCACAATTTTTTCCCCAAATTGGTAAATTTTAATTGCAATTGACCCTGAACAGTCACATTGTGGTAAAGCGAGTAAATTAATAAATGGTGAAATAAATCGTTATTTCCTTAAAATTTTTCTCATTCTAGACCACCGCGGCACGTAATTGAATTTAATTCGTTGTGTCCAATGAAAATAAATGTAATAAGCTGATTCAAGTCCGATATGACAGAATTTATGTGGGGCTAATTTTAGATAATTCTTCTCAAGCTACTTAATACAGTTCAAGCGTGTGTTATAAATCGCCTTATAGATCATGCATAATTCGATCTATTAACTATATCGCCATATAATTTTGTTATAATTTACAGTAAACCAGAAGCAGTCGGGCCGATTTTTGCCAAGGATATAAAATAATGCAAATGAGACTATTACATAAATTACTCGCTGCAACAATGTCAGGTTACTTCCTTTCTTACTTGAAATTTTATAATTATTGATTATTTATTGCAGGTCGTACTTATTTATTGCCATTATTGCAAAAAAAAAGGACGACGTAATATTAATCAAAGGTGTAATTTGACATGAAATATCGTTAAACTTGCGACAATTCATATGAAGACATTTACCTTTTGAACACTGTAATAATCACAACGTGTTTGGAATTGCAAATTCAACGCCCACCGGAGGAACATGGCGTCTTCATATCTTTACGTGTTGACTGGGAAATAAAAGTCAAAGAGAGGAAGACACCGATCAGACAATAAGATAAACGGCGGTGTAAAATTTATCACACGCGAAGAAATAAAAATAATTAGCAGGGCGCTTTCCTGCTCCGAAAGCTCAAAAAGCTCGCTAACCCAATTCGGCTCTTTGTCCTCACGAATCCGATAGCGCATATCTAGTTGCACTTTCTCGCAAATAAAACGCAAAAATGTCGCGAATGAGGTGTTATTTCATATCATCAATGCACCTGGTAGTGAAGGGCAAGCTATGGTCAACAGCCTTTATTGCAATGTTAGACTTTAATGACGATTTATTGGAAGAGTGGTAAATGTCACGAGCTTATTCGGTATGATAATTAAGGAAAAGACGTGTTCACAGATGTAAATATCAGTTATCATAGAAACTGGTGAAATATTATGCAAGGATCATTAGGCATTTTGACGCCTACGCATCTAAATCAAAGATTTTTTTCTTATTGTTATTATTCCAATTCGGTTTGAAAGTCGATGGATTTTTGAATTGGATATGTTATACTTTTTATGGTATAATTCGGGAGTTTTTGTTGGCGACTAGTTGGAAAAATTGACAAAAGGTTCCGTTGTTGAGAGAAAGTTGAGTTGTCGATGTTAATTTAAACAAACCACAGCCACGGAATGGCAAGTAATGATAGTTTTATTCATATAATTTCCAGTAAATAAACATTCTAGCCATTAGAAATTCTACTCCATGCCATATAGAGCGACTGCAACAGCACATGTAATGTTTGCCACCGCTCAACTGCGTGCATTCAATACAGTTTTATTGTTATGTTTGTGACGATTGACAATGTTTAAGATAAATCGCGAATTTAGATATGTTTCAATTGGACAATCTACCTTTATTGTGTTCTTGTCCGCCTTCCAGCTGAATAATTGGATTGTCATTACGCGGACTGGCCCACTTTCAGCGCACGAATTCATTCGATATGCCATTACCGAATCTTCAGCAACGTTAGAAAGACGCTTTTTCAACCGTTTCCTGGTATCGCCATTTGACCAAGCGCCATAATTTGAATTCTACGTTCTGACTAATAATAGTGTTATTATTCGAGCCGTCACAACACCGTGGAATCGCTATTGTGGCGGTCTTTCTAATAAAGATATTAAAAAACGGCTTCACAGCCTCACAGCGAATACTTCGGCGCATATCTCAGAGATATTTAAAAATATACAGGATGTTCCACTTGCAGCCACATGCCTGGCATACACTGCGAGGCCTTCACCGGAACCCGGACTCAAATGCTCACGAAAAATGATAATAGGAACGAACCGAAATGTCTTCAGGAGAAACTTTAAATCAGAATTGAATTCTAATGCAACAGATTTCTATACAAGAATAGATGTCGGAAAATGGTTTATGTGGAAAGGCAAAGGACGTGGAATCTGGAATCTACTAGAAGACACTGCATTTTGCGTTTTTCCTGGAGAGGTGTAAAGGAAGTGTAATCGGTAGATAAATTAGTACTGCCAAGGCAAATAAAATTACAGAGAATGTCAGGCCGACACTTTCCATTTCCTTAGTTAGCACGTCTTCGGACGGCTTTATTATTTACGGAATAGTCCGTTTGGAATTCATCCGGGATAAGGCGGAACCGGTCTTGTGGAATAACAGATGTCATCTCAGCAGCAGCTAGATTTTTGTCAGCGCAGGAGTTTAGTTCTAATGCTTTGACTGTTTTCACACATTGTAATGTCACTGCTAATGTAGGCATCTATCTTATCCTTTGGACGCAAATGTATGAAAACACGTGATCGAGGTAGTTGTAGCAGAGGCGTACCTCGTATCTAAATTTAAAATTTCCGCAAGTCAGTGACAATTCCGAGTGTTTATAGAGACATTACTTTCGATGAGTCGGTGAAAATTTCGTTTTCTTTGTGTTCACTTACACTTTTGTGTAGGTGTTATATAAACAACCTACATTTCAGAATCTGACAAGAGTGAGATAAGACTTGTCTATTGTTTATGTGAGAACTAAAATATAAGGTTAAGGTGAGGTTGTGTATAAATTAAAGACAGCAAAAGCAAAAGTAATTTCTCACGATAATGGGAAAATACTGAGGCCCATTGTTCGCACTTGGAAGTCTTAACCACTTAGTGCCAACCAAACAATTAAACCAATCCGCCGCCGCATTCGAATTAATTTTGAATGTTTTACTTTTGCGACATCTACCGCCGACGTATAAATTAGCAAAAACAAACGATTGCCCGATAACTCAATGGCTGGAATTTATGCAGTAATAGATCGAAATGCTAATCAGAACACGAAACAGGTACAAATCGTGATAACCCGCTGCAGGCCTGCCGTCGAAGATGCACGTGATAAGCAAATTGTTTCCGACTGATCGACCCGCTGTTCCGTCTTCCGCCGGCCTCCCATACGCGCCTCAAGCTGTAGGTAAATCATTTCGGAATGCTAGACTTGTGAAATATTTAATAACACCTGAAAAGTGTGTAAGGTTGGAATGAAGAAAAAGCAGGGACGCAATTAAAATGTTATCAACAATCATCTGATCGCCACAGGGCACGAACAAAACGCACATAAAAGAGCCATTAGTCTTTCTGATACCGTTGTTACCTTTTACTTAGCGCCGTTACAAATTTCTAATGCACATGTGTTGTTTACTTTTTTCACTGAAAACAACATAATAAAAATGAGAAGACTATTAATTATCATATGTGTACTGAACTCGTTAAATTGCCACTGTCTATAATTTGTTATGTGCATTGACAGACCGGCACGCAAACGTTGGAACTATACATTGCTAATAATGCCTGTTCGAGTGCTTTATTAAATTAATACCGCTCCTAACCGACTTCCTAGAGACATCCCCAGCTGGGCGGTAGGAAGTGACGCTCTTAGTTAATATTCAAATTGCTCCACTCTTCGGAATAGGCTACAAAACAACAATAGCAATTAAATGCCATTTACTCAACATTACACACGTGGCGAGGGTCAAAGAATGCTAAATGAATCCCGAAATTTTTGCCCAACGATTCGTTTCCGATAAAGGAGCTCTCACACCAACTTCATTCGCCAAGTTTTCAACTTCAAGGTGTTATTAAAAGACCGCTAAGTCTTTTATTATTTACGCCGCAAGTGGATTTTATCTACGTCAAGAAAAACATGTGGATGACAATACCTTCTTCCATGTTTCGCGGGCTAATTAATAATGTGAGAAAAAAAAGAAACAACAATATTTTCAGTAAAAATGGTTAACAGACAGTTGATCCAGTAAAAAATATTTTATTTTTTTTCACAAAGAACAGTTTTTCTGTTGAACTATTTTTGACTTATTTGAGCAAAGCTCTTTTCCTAAAAAAGCAAGCAAAACAGTATCCTTAAAAAAATTCTAATAGAGAATAGAGATCTAATGGAGTTATACCACAAAGACAAAATATTTGTTTAAAAAATAAAAAAAAAGAATGCAAACAACAAACTATATGGATACCTAAGTCTTATAACACTAATTAGAGATTGCATAGTATCAAGAAATACACTTTTCTCCTTGAATGTAATCATTGTAATCACTTAATCAGTCAGTGGACGGCAGACCTGGTAGAGTTTTATTTGAGAGTAAAAGTGTGAGGTTTTCTCGCTAGCGAGTAAAAAAGTGTAGTTTGAAAAAACTCATATTGTTTATCTACTTACGATATTTTAGGTACAAAACATAAATAAGCACAAATACAATTCATCAGAATTTTTTAAATTTTTTAAAAGTTTTATGAATACTTCTCAATATAAGGAATTATTATTGACGAAATGTTCGCTCATTACACCTAAAATAGGCAATCTGGAGGTATGTTGTACGAGTGGCTGCATTAGTCTAATCCGGTACAAGAGTTGTGTGCGTAGTTTATTTGTTGCAGTTGCCAATTAGGCCACACGACCTTTACCCATCAACAGCCTTTTTCCGGTGAGACATTCCATCGCTACGTCATTAGCGAACAATTAAAAATTTCTCATAGAAAATCGTTTTCGAATCAGAAGCTTATAAAACAATAAAAGCCAGAATTTGAATAATGAAGTAAGCAGCAAACAGTAATTTAAGTGTTTCTGACAAGATCTAACCTTTCTTTGGTTACCTTCCCAGCGCTTGAATGGGCTACGCAAGTGACTATTAAAATTCTTAATTACATCCTATGGTGTTGATCCTTGAAAAACCACGAAGTTTATTTACTCTCGTCGCGCTACCGTTAAGAAAAGCCTACACGATGCGAACAAATCGCTTTTACTAAATATAGAGCGAATTAAATCGAAGCCGTTAATTAGTGAAAATATTCGAGAAATGCAAGTTCGGTGTTGCGAGTGTTTCTCGATAGATAAAAAGTCTATTGACGGCATATGGCATGCTTGAAGTGTTTTCAATTACCTAAATATCGGCTGAAGGAAGCACAAATTTATCGAGAGAGGCGTGAAGTGTGCTCTAGAGGAAACGGACAGTTATTTGGTATAGAATCGAGAGAAATCGTTATCGATTTTTGTCGATCGCATGTCGTGACCATTGTGCGTTAGTTGGATTTTCCAATAACTTAGAAGAAATTGGCACTCGGGTTCTAATTACGCTTATTTAAATGGACAGATCGGCCGTAAATTAAATTTAACGCATTTGGAGCACAATCGACCGTTAAGGAAATGGCGCTCGATCGATAATTGATTAATTGGTCCGTTATCTTTCAGCCGGATGTCGATGGGAGGCTCAAAAGACGGTCGAAATCAACGTAATGCACGCGCGAGTCAATAGGCCGCAAATCGGGCCGACGAGCCGCTCCGGTAATTAACCAATTTTCACTTCCTGCCGACAATACAAAATATCCGACGCAATTAAATGTCTGCTCTCATACCTCATCAGATATCCCTTAATTATAATAACATCTACTGTCTACATAAAATAATAAAATGCTTGGAGACGGCCTGGGAACTCGAGTTCCCCTTATCTGCAGGAATACCACATTAATTTTTTATTCGTTTCGACTTCCACCGCCACCCATGATTTAAGGTGGCGTTTTTGTTCAGTAAGGCAGTGTAATACGGATTGTCCCACGAGGTAACAATGGACGTTCTTCCCATCATTACACTTGATCTGCATGTACATCCGCTCACAGCACTCTCAATTTTCAATGTCAACTTGACAAGCGCAAACGACAATTGAACAACTATTGTGGATTTTACAATTAACTGTACCGGGAACCGATCATCTGGGAAAGGTATTGACCTCCAAAGCGCGGATGTAGACACAGTGGCAAAAATTGCAAACGTTCGTACACAGAACAGCACCCAAAACGGAACTGTTTACATACAGCGCAACTGAGAACCCGCGAAAAAGTCTTACACTCAGAAGAAACAAAGACATCGTAGATCGTGGGAAAATAATATCTACATATTTTAAATTTATATAGTAATACACCCTCTTCAAAATTCTTTGTATTTATCGCTTCAAAATACAGCGTGTATCAGAACTCGCTCCCCACTGAAAAGGTGCATATAATTTAGGCAATTCTGAAGCTAAAGTTCCTTTACAAAAAAATTCTAACTCTCTGCGTTTGGGAGATCAGAACGTTTGAAAATAGCCAATCACAAAAGATCTTGTTCCGGAGGACTACGGGAACAAAACACGTTGCTAGGAAATCAAAAATATGTGGAACGGACAATAAAAGTGTGCACTAGAGTTATTTTTCATTCCTTAGTAACGGATCTAATGTATGCAGTACACCTAGGAGAGAGCTTCTGGGATTGGTCACTTTGAAACCTCTTTATCTCCCAAACGAAGAATAAAAGATATCGTTTTTGTCATTCCCATTGCTGTTACCACTAGCACCATTCCGGTGGGGAGCGAGTTCTGGTACACGCTGTATCTACAGCGTGATTCTTAAATAGACCGACAAAATTCTACTCATGGTAGTCTGAAATGAGTACATGCTGGGAAAAATAGTAAAAAAATTCTTTTTTGAAATAAAATGTTTTAAAGTTATGTTAGAGATAAAGCGTACGCCACTGATGTATTCGTAAGAAGTATTAGCACAGTTAGTGGAAAGCATGATAATCATCTGATGACAATATACTTGATCAATGCAACAATGATCACTGTTTATTATCGATATTTATGATGAAAACGAGCACATGTTTTCCAATACAATTAATTTGAACTCATGAGCGTCGTAAATGGCACGGATTAAGGGGTTTCTACCCCTACAAAATAGAAGCGTAAATATGGTGGAGATCATTTCTGCTTATCCTTGGAAAACTGTGATAAAATTTTGTCGGTCTGTTTAAGAATCAGCCTGTATAATTCTCAAAAGCTCACATTTTGAGGATTTTTGTCGCATTCCGTTGAAACTGTGACTCAAATTTTTGTCCTTGTGTAGATGCTCCAGCCTCCAGGACACCAGTAAAGTTGGCATCAATTATTGATTTTTTGCTTAAAAAGTTAATAAATTAGAAAAGTTAGTGTTTTAGGAAGTAATCAGTAACTCTTGATTCAACAATGACATAATAAGAGTACTGAAAAGTACTACACTTTACTTTTCCGAAGGCAATTATTCAGTTGCAATCAAAACCGAACCAAAATTTCATTAATTTTTTTTAGAATTGTACAGAATCACTTTCTAAGTGGGCTTCAGTAACTTGCAAACATTTCATAAATATTCGAATAGAGATTTTAAACGCATTAATTTTTGTTCAGTTTTTGAAAAGGTGGGCTTGTGGTGAAGAACCGATTTATCTCGCCAAATGTGCTCCAGCAAGAGCAGCTTAGTGCTGGTATTTGTGATGTTCAATTAGATTGGCATGATAGTGCGGAAAAGTCTTGGAGTCGCTTCAAATCCCATCTAAATGCCATTAACTAATATCTCCAATTAATTTAACTATACGTAATAAAAATAAAACATAAGTGTCAAAATCTGATAAGATAAGGCGACACGAATAAATTCCCGGCAATTAAATTACCATAAACAGAGTATTTCATTGCTAAGTAAACCATATATCTTCTCTATCATTCGCTAATTAATTTGAATACGTAAATATTTTCGCGGTTTTACTACTATTTCTCGATTAGCTAGCCAGCAGCTGACGTTAAGCTGGATGATAAGGAAGCTCGTTGATTTGTTTCCAGTATTATGTTCCGAACTAATTAACTCTTCCAGGTAACGTTTCACAATTATAAAGTAAATTTAATTCGCGGCCATTTCGCGGACTTAAGCTCATGACTCCGGGATTTACTTTCATTAGAGGTAAGCTTGATACACGAGTGTCTCGCGTCAACGAAACTGTTTATTTACCCGAGGTATAAATTACGTAATAATCCGCGCTGAACGCTCGGATTTTAAGCCCGGAGTAGAGCGCATGACACCGGACTCGGACAATGCTGATGCATTAGCATAGTCGGTTCACACGTAGACGCTGTCAAGGCCGTTCCCAGCGTCCATTGCTTAACGTCCCACGCCGGAACAATTGGAAGAATGTGAGCCAAAGCTCTGACCTTGACTTGACCCCAGCCGGCTTCGATTTCGGTTTGTTTTCTTGTCACACGTACTCCGGAAACGGGGCAAATTCGATTTGCCGCTGCGTCCGGAATTTTCCGGGCACTGACCGGCTGTTGTTCCCTGACGAAAAAACCAACATGTGACAAGCTCTCGACGCTGATTTGTACATTTACAATTAGCTGACCTCCTAATGGACGATTTATGAGGCTCCTGCTCTAATAAGAGGTTTTCCGAGTGGGATTGGCATTCCAAGCCCACCATTGACCTGTCAAAAACTAGGTACAAAAATGGTCTTTCCTTTTAATCCTTATATTTATACCATTTTGCAAAAGGGAGCAGATAAGGCGTGATATATGGGCTCAAAGCGGTGACTTATTTCAAGTCGATAAAAAATGCAGCTATTAGTTAAATATTGTTTAAAAATCAACTTCGGTGTTTAATAATTTCTCATGCCGACGTGCCGAGAAATCCGTCCCTGTGTGAAATTATGCCAGATAGGCACGAGTTAATATAATTTACAAATTACTAGTCACCCAATATGATTGATAGCCTAGCATAATATTAACGCATAATTTGGTCATCACGCTCAACACCCTTTGATGTTCCAAACTGGATCTTATGCGTTCGAGCTTAGAACACACAATGTGGATGGCCAAGACCAAAATTAAGAATGGTTTTAATAGCCACCAACATGATGGATGGCGCCCATAGCGCTACCATTCGATGTTTGTATTCAAAAGTGCCATATTCGTGCCGTGGATGTTATTATGGTAATCCTGCAGGACCGCAGGAGCGGCACGATGGCTGCAGGGACATGCCGCAATTAACAACTTTATGAGAAATATCTGAGAAAGCCGCTTCCGCCAGCGAAAATTTCATATGCAACGATTCGATCGGTTCAGTTTATTGTTTTCAGTTTCATTCGCGCCCATTTACCACAATCTGCAGCAGGATCGGACGCCCGGAGCTATCCTGGCGGCAAGGAGGCGAACTAACAATCTACTCCTACAGAGAGCGATCGTTAGGAAACCTTCTTATCGACTAACCTGATTTTAGTAGCCTGCAGCGGCTTTACTTGAAAAATTCAGCATGTAATTTTTCTATTGTCGCATTATTTTACACCTTTTATTAGGGACGAGAGCAAAATCACCGTTCAACTAGACTTTTTCATCGGAGAATAACAGCTCACGTACTCCATTGTACCAAAATAGGTTTATGCAAATTGGAGCTTTTTTGCTCAAAACAATTAACGCTGAGCTTTCAGTTACGCGTCAAGTCGTAGTGACACTTATTAATAATTAAATAATCATCAAAAGCAATTTGACTGAAGCTGATCAATAGATAATGGCTTGTTGGGTCGTAACTTATCGCAGCAATTTCCCAGGCTTGTTATTATCACAAATTTATTGATAAGCGTAATCCGATGCAATTATCGATAAATGCCTCTTTATATCCTTTGGATAATAACCACTTTTATTTGCTTTATGGCGACACTCTCGGACAGGTTACAAGAGTCGCCACGCGGACCCTTGAGCTAACAGAGCTTTTTCATTGGTTAAATTTTTTAGTTAATTAATTGTGTTCTAGTTTGAGTCTCACAATTCATAATATTTACGCCTGTTGATCACAATTTAAATCGCGTTAAAAGGCAGCGGAGGATCGTTTAAGCTTTTAAAATGTTTATTAGAGCGAAATATGATCGTGACATCGTTCTAACAATTTGGAAAACCTGTCGTAATTAAGCTGTGAGTTTTTGCTTCTTGAAAGTGGTCTATGAGGAACAATCGCAGTGATAAAAGCTGAGTACAGGTAGCGACATCTTTATCAGGCTATCAATTACAAGCGGTCTGCGTCTCACGGGTGCCAACTGGTCGGTAATGAAGTCCCCATGTTAGCGGCTAGCTCTGGATATCAGGGTGCTCTTTAGATAACTCGCATGCAATCCGCTAATGGTTTTACCTGATTTTAGCTCCTGCTTTATTGATATTGACTCTAGTTATGGCATTTATATATGTCTCAAAGATACGCTCGGCCATATTTCCGTCGAGCGACTTAATTTCGTATATTTTAGCCGAAAACTGGACTGTCAGTTTGCGAATGGGTCTGTCAGTAACGTTTCAAAATTCGGCAGATGGTTGATTTGGGTATCTATGTTCACGGAACTTAACGATTTATCAAATCTAATTCCATTAGGTTTTGACATGGACTCATTGTAAAGAGTACCAAAAATCGACGCCCAATTAATACCGGAATTTATGACACAATAACAATTTTCGCTCAAGGTGTAATTCTTGCACTAAATTTTAATGTTTTGCTGCTTCACGGGATGCTTTATTGAAGCTGTTTGAGATAAATTGCCCGATAAGCACCATAATAAGCTTTTCTTACCAGTAAAACGTTTTTCAACAAAGATTCGATTCTTAACCTGCGACCTTTGTGGTGCTATAGGCAACTCTGCTTAAGTAGCAATTGAATCCAAATTATACCGTTTGCAACCATTTAGCCAAAGGACGTTGTCCCGATTCTCTTACAAAACTCAAAAAGAGTTTCAAGTCCATTCTTCTCAGGTGTAAATTAAACCTGAATTTGTTTTTAAAGCACGGACTTGAAAAAAGTGTAAAATCGGGGATTAACCAAATACAATCGTCTGCATCTGGGCAAAAAATTATAATTGAATTTATAAAATAGCGCCGCGTCTACTGGTCCAAAGGTGAGGTTCAGGTACCATCAAGCTGTTGGTAAAATTGCTGATGTGTCGCATTAGTCACACAGTTTTTTATTTAGGACAGAAGTTAGGTGTCGATTTTTCGTTGTCATATGTTGCTGGCTACAACACTAATTCGACACGGAAAAATTTCCAACTTTCAAACAACAGTGCTAATGGAAGTGTGCAATTAAGTGTATTGTTGCTGATCGCCATATGGGCACCACACGAAATCTGTCAAAATTTTCTTTGAGCAGTTTAATTCCACTGAAAAATTGACGTTTTAACTGAGGAACCGTTAGGAAACCGTTCCACTGAAATCTCTTATTAAAACCAATCAGCACGTGCAGTAAAAAGAAACACGAAAACGCTCAACATTATGCAATAATCACAATAATAACACAAGAATAACCACTCGAATCAAATTATGGAATTATCTTGTTAGCACGCAACATTTTTTCGTATCCACCTTTCTAATCGACTAATAAATTGAGATCTCTTAATCGATTTGCTATTAATTTTGGGCTACTGGCCGTGTAATTAGCACTGTTGTTGGTTTACCAACACAAAAGGTATAAAAAATTAATCATGCAACTGCTACTGTTTTGGTACGCCAATATTTTTCTTGCAGCGGTGACTCACTATAACCTTCACCAGCAATAAAATTGTTGTAATTTGAGTTACTTTTGTTGTTTAATTTGTGTTGCATAGTCCGCATTACGTCGACATGAATCTACAATAAATTTTTTTTTACAAAATTGTCACAACATTTGTAACGCTGTTGACCCATATTCGGCCAAACTAGTGAATGAAGGTTTTAATTGCTGTATCAAAATTTGACAATTTCGCAAGGTGTCGCAAACCAAACTCATTTCATCATAAACTGTTTTTTCGTGAAACCAAATAAAAAGCGAAAAATAAACACACTTCGCAGAACTTGGAAGGTTAATAGATTTGTGGTAAATTAGAATCGTCTCACGATGACAATTTTAAAATTGTGGATTTTTTGGACCGTCAAGGTGTGAGAAACAGTTGAAAAATCACATAATTAGTTCCGGAAAAAAATCGAGCTTTTGCCTTATTATCACATTTGTATTCGCTTGATTACAACATATTGAGGCAAAATTAAGGCTGACATGTAGGTGACAAGGCGAGAATCGGGATCTATTTAAAACAAACAAAAAGACGAAATTAGAAATAGAAACTTGACATGGATGGTTATGCGATGACAGGTCTTGATCTTTTCAGTCTGAAAACGATATTTTCCTTATAGAGTGTCTTTTGTGAAGGTTCCAAGAAGCGAATTTGACTGAGCCTAGCACCGCTAGGCTTCAGGATTTGGCACAAAATGGAATTTTACAGGTGTTAACAATTCCTATTATTAAAATTGTAGATGAGGTAACTGGAAACCGTAAATTAAAATTTGAGTTGTTTTGGTTCCACATTTTAATTTCAGTTGTTACGAAAAAAATATAGATTTTTGTAAGATGTGAGAAAGAAAGTTGAAAGCTCACAATAAAGCTTTGTAGACCAACAATTTTCCATGTAGGGTCTGATTAAAAACAAACAAAGCTATAAAATTGATTTCATTAAAGCCAGTTGAAAGCTAAGATTGAGCTTGCATGGGCGATCAATCACCCCGGTTCGGGTTTGTGAGTAAGTGGTGAGCTTTGGCCAGGTGTGGACTGCGTCCTTGTAAAAATTGGGCCGAAGTATCCGGATGGCGTCCATTTGTCGTACTGTTAGCCGTCCGTGTTTTAAGATAGTGTCTCCGACAGCCGGTTTGGCTCCGGCGAAATAAAAGTGGCAGTCATGGTTGTGAATAAAGTCAAGCACAACACAAGAGTCGGGCATATTCCGCAACATTAACATACTTTACGTTGCAACACGCATGCCAGAATAAGAGAACGTTCTTCGTGGTCCGTGTTGTAAAAATGAAGATCACGGTTAGGCCACGGCTAGTTGACGCTTGATTAGAATTGACGGGCTGTCATAACGAGCCTTTGATATTGTAATTACCTGACTACTACATTTACTCTTCTATTCTAAATTGGTCATGTGTGAATGGTAAAAAATCCATTGACAGGGGACTTGATGGATTTTCAAGAGCCGATTGTTGGCCGCTATTGTTTCATTAGCGAGAGCTTTTTAATATAATAATGGAGTTGCCGTTGTTTCTGTTGTAATTGTCTGTATTTGATTTATACGCAACTGCAATAATCAACGCAAAGTTCAAGTTTATTAGTGGTGATGAAATTAAATCGAGATGCGATCTGCCATTTTCCAAATGCCAGGCCTTAATTACTCGCAAAAATCCGACGAAAAACATTTAATTAGACCGACAAAAAATTGACAGTTGTTGATTTTGTTTAAGACTGTTTGCGTTATAATTACGCTCAAAAAACCTAATCGTCCTTAATTACAATATTATAACTTGATTATAAGTCTGTTTTTCTACCGACTGACCCAATTCCGGGCATACAGCGAGTGTCGAGTGATTGAAGGGAAGCTTCAACGCTTTCCAACTTTGGAGTAACTCGCGAGGTGTCGTACCGATGAACACAACTGATAGTGGTCGATGATAAGGTCGATATATAACCTGCCGTTAGCGAATCGTGCTCTATCATTCATGTATGATCTTACTTCAATCAGTGTTTACAGCTGCACTGATGCACTTTTTGCCATCCTTGGACTGATTTGTGATATCTTGTTTCCTGTTTTTTTTGGACCGTATCTCTATGATTATCTCGTTACTCGACTATCCTCGTATTAATTTAGAAGCTTTTTCTCATGAAACCGCCGAGTTCCGCTCTTGTATCACTTTCCAGAGGCCTCTTCCACGATTCAAGCAATATCAATATTCACCACAAAAGGAAATAATCTTTCGGAATTTCGACATAAAACACCTATCGTGGCGTAATCTCGCTTCTCCATATTTGCAGAGGTTACAAAGTTGAAGCTCGCAATATTTTATAAAATAGAGGAATTCATGTACAGTTTAGTGGTAGCTAAAACACTCGGATCTACACCGGAGAAAATAATTAAACTTAATTGAAAGAACTGCCATAAAAGGAAGTCTAAATAACCAAAGTTGAAAATTTCATGAAATTAAATTAAAAACTTGTCCAATAACTTTGTTTTAATTAAATAATTAAAATTGTCAGGTACGTGTAATTAAAAAAAGCCAAAGGTTAACTGTATTAGAGTAAAAGTTGATCATTTTAATTGTCCTTAACATTAAGAGCAAATGACAACAATTTATTAAACTATTTATTCCGTAACATCATAGAAAGTTGAAAATTCAGCCGGTCCATGGCCCAACATTTTCAGTTTCGTTTCGCCACGCCCAAGTAACCGATAAATCAAAATATGAATGTACAGAAATTTTGAACCCAAATTTTTATGCAACAAATTCAAAACAAGAGCAATATTTACCGTTCTTTTAGTTTCAAACATTGTAAAAGTACTTTAGGTCCTTGAAACGTTTTATAAATATAAACAAATATTTTTGAAAACTTTCCTCAAACTGCAACCGAAACATTCCTTACACTTACGTTTTGTTTGTTTGTTTACAAGTCTAAAAATATTGAAAATCATGGTAATGATATAGCAAGATTTTGACCTTGCATAAATATCAAATTGATTCATTTCTGTGTAAAAAACGGACCTTAAAATTATATTTTTCATGCGAAATACGGATACGCATTGTTCTTTTCAACGATTTTTTCCCCCTTGTATTGTATCATATAAATAGCTAAAAAATGGCAAAATATCAAACAACCTTTCGGCAGTTCTGCCAATCATGCACTTAATTATGTTATAGTACGATCATGATATAACTACTAGTTTGGTATAGATCAGTTTTTTGAGCAAAACTGGAAGAGCTCATAAAAAGCAGTGAGTGGCGTTCAGGCGCTCCAAGTAGTTTTTTCCAAAACGTAATGCTAAATTTATTGCAAGACTTAACGACTTGATTTGCCGATAAGCTATTAATTTTGATAACTTAATAAACTGATTTCATTAAGAGGCCTTTCACGGCACTAAAAGTACGCAATAAATTCGCTTGGTACTAGAACAATTACGATCGGTAGTGGCCATGTATGTGTGTAAAAAGCTCCAGTCGTACATTGTTGTGTAAAACGACACATATAGTTAATAAATCAAGGAATGTAACATGTCTCCTATACGATACGTATCTCAAGGAATGATTTCTTTGCGCTGATTAGTTATTTGCCGTGATTGCAGTGTAGACAAATCGTACTGTATGAAGTGGAAGATAAAATCTCTGATTTTGCATTAATTAATTGGAAATATGGAACAGATCTGATTTGTATGCAGTGTGTACGTGTAGGTCATGCAGAATAAGTGTTGGCGAGAAGCGCGATCAGAGTGCTATAATCAAATCAAAAACAAACATAATCAATCTTGCACTTCTTTCGGTTTCTTCTAAACCGGCGGAAATAGGCAATTGGTTTATTACTTTAATCATTAAATTGATTTTTAAGGAACGTGCGAAGATAATTCGAATGGGTTTTCTCGCGGGAGATACATCTCTCATATGGCAAAAAGTTGTTTACAGTTGGTTTTAATCTGAAATCTGCGAGTTCTGTAATAATATGCGTGGTCCAATCACACCATGCAGCTATGATTCCGGCTGCGGTTATAATTAGAAGCCAGGTTGCACTTCCTCAATCCTCAATTGAGCCGGAGTTATTTGCTCAGTTTCGTCTTAGCATGAAATTTCATTTCGATTTTGTTGAACGCAAGCAACGAACAATTATTGCCAAGGCAAAGGATAATTCATTTGATCGTCGTGGTACAATTCTTCATATAGCATAGTTGCGATATGTAACCAATAATCATTTTGTCTGGATTGTAGTCGGACAATCGGGTAATGGCGGTTCTTGTCGAGATGACGGAATAATGAGAGGAGTTGGACGGCTCTGGTGCATGTGTATGCAACCATTGCATAAAAGGTAAATTGCAAATATGATGCTTTCTTCGCAAATTTATGATCAATGATTTGATCGTCGAGGTAGGTAAGTCAATAGATAAATTGAGATGTTACCATTTTTACATTTGGGGGATTTATGGCGAAATGATCCAAAATTACACGGTAACCGAGGGACAATTTTCTCGTAAATCATTCGCTTACGCTGACGCGGACTATAAACAATCGGGGATATGTGCATACGAGCCAATTAGCTCATGTAGCAACAATTAAAAAAATGCGTAATGAATAAATTACACACTTCAAATGTACAATAATTAATTTCATTATTACTTATCACAGCTCGAGTGCTAGAAAGATTCGGTTAATCATAGATCATAAGTGGACTTGTCTGAATTAGCTAACGTGTGATTATTAGTTACTTCCAGCCTGTAACAAGCAAAACTCTCAGCAGAATTTATGTACATTCACTTTAAGTTCTTGACGTGATCTATACTCGGCTTTTTTCGCTTTTTGTGGCAAATTTTCATAAAGATGTCGAACATGATTTATGCCATTGCAACAATGCGTCTTTCAATTATTTCTCATACGCTGTCACATTTTTAATTTTTGCCCAATTACCCAGACAAGTTGCGGGATTCCAAGAGGGCATTAAAATAACCGGAGGAGATGAGACACACTTCTTTATTACGAGTATCTCAGTTAGATGCTTTGCCACGCCATTATTGTTATGATTATGTAAAATAGCATGTAAACAAGAAATTTAAAGTCTTGCAAACGTGCTACTTTACGGCGAAAAATGAGCCAATTTGGAAAACGACAAAAAAGTGCAATTGCTCGCAATTGCAACGATAATGATTCGGCTTAGCGTCAATCAAGCTTTTGATGATTTTTACCGACCAGTTCTTGGCTCACCTAATGACTGACACATTTCAATCAAACCATTTTTAATTGTTCTCAAAGGCAATTTATTAAATGTATGCAAATTACACAAAATCGAACTAATCGCACTGGAGATTGAATAGATAAAACAATTATTAATTTAATACGATAATGTGGTCTAACGTTCACTGTCGTAAAATACTTTCAACGAAAAAGAAAAATCGCTCTCCAGCTTTCACGTGGTGAAAGATCCACGACAAAAATATTCAAAACGACCTCGGATATTCCGAATAGCATTGTTTCACGTCGTCAAAAATAAGCAAAAACGCGTAACGGATTTGTTTCCTTACGGTGTTACATGCGAGGCGTCTACCGAAGAATGAGGGCATTTCTTCTAGATTCGTTATCTCAACACTGTGTACTACGAGCAGAGATAAGAAGTGCAGCCAGTTTTGCACAAATATGGCTTTTGCTGTTCCTTTATTTGCCCACAATAACTAGTGACTTGCGCAAGTTTGTAATAAAAGTTATTGTAAAATTTATGAAGTTGTGCAAGATGCAAGGTTGATGGTTTCCCGAAGACGCCGGCTTGCGACACCAGTGGCGTAACTAGGGTCAAGACTACAGGGCGTTGGGGCCTGAAATTGCATGCAACGACAAAATTTGCATATGAAATCATCACTGCAAAATACTTCAGTTTCTTGGTTTCATGTTTGATAAGAAGAGAAACAAAACTTTTTAATTAGTGTCCAAGAGTAATTTATACTCTGTTGGCATACATCAATTTAAATGTTTAACCTGTCCATCATCCTTCACTTTCAAGCACAAAAGCCTTTGACGTCTAGTGAAACAAACTAATTTCATATCCACATGCAAGTTTTTGAATTTGCTATGAAATATCTGGGTTTGACATTTCCCTAGGGGAAGCAAAGCCTCTCCTGGTTGACCTGGAAATACTCTTGCATTGTTATATGTCCCGCAGACATATCTACAAATCCTCCTTCGCGGTTACGTCACAATATTACATAAATCGTGTTTATTGTTGATCGAGAGGTGAGCTATTAATGAATCTCATTCGATCTGGCATTTTTTCAATATCTGATCCAGTGTTTGAAGTTTATGGCGTCGAGTCCACCCACGGTCGCTGCAAGCCACAAATTGCACAACCCCGTGACATTCAGATTTTCAGTCGGTTTAATTGATACCATAATTAATGTTGGACATGTCATGCGCTGAAAAATCCCGTCGACTTTTACGGGAGAGTGATTAAGTCGTGTAGGTCCGGAAAATGAATGTCTTAACATGATTGAAAGCTTGTTGAGTTTTTATTTCGCTAGATCGCCCTTCGGTGGTAGGCCTGAACCTGAAATATATCCTTGCCGCATGTTAACGCATGTCTTTGGTCTTGTTAGGCGATTCTAGCAAATAGAAATAATATTATAGCTGTGCAGTTCTATAAAATACACCGAGCAGGCTAGTTGGAAATTTACAGCACTGGCTAGGATAGCAGAGTGGACATGTGTAATAGCATTGCGGACAAGATGTTTGCTTATAAATGTTGACATGCAAATTATTTACGAACCATTCGCGTCTTATTTGTTTTGTTTTAAAATCAACAAATTGATTTCTCAATTGAGCAGACCGGACTCCTTGCACGTTAACTGACGCCATTCGAATCGATTAATTCCTTAAATTGCATCTCATTTTTGCCATACTCCTCAATTAAATTCTAATTGGTCGAAACGCTAATCGATACAAATACTTACAAAGCTATTCACTTAACTCGCGAGACGCGGACGCGATTTAATTAGGAAAATGTTCAGACTCATCGGGTTTAGTGAAAGCAAACTTAAACGCGAGGAATTTTCAGCTGGACTAATAATTACAATGTTACTTTGCAACGGTTATCCTTTTATAGGATTTTAATGGGCCTCTGTTCTATACACTTCACAGCCTCTATTAGTTTAATGGGGACTATTAAGAGGAACCACACAAAAGTGTTTGGAGAGGTGTAATTACTTTCCACACCGAGATCATGACTCAAATTAGGAGGAGGCGCTGGTGATGAAGAGGCCTGCTCACTCCACCAGTCTGCAGCAAATTTCACACGACATTTTTTATTGGCTGACAAATATTGCTGCAAAAGGTTAAATTTTGATGCTCGAGAATAAAGGACTTTGTTATTTTCCTTTCATTTTTCTTATGCTCAGTCAAAAAAAAGATAAACAGATAAAACTTTCAGATTTATGATTAGAACAAATCCACATTTTCATTTGTTTTGTATACTTGTAGAAAAAACTGTTAGGATTTGCTAAAAAAATGTTAACGTCCAAGTGTTTGAAACAAAAAATATGGATACGTTCAGTCTTTAGATTTTATAGCACAAGCCTGTAAAATGGTGCAGCCTTTTATTTAATTGCCAATTCTAAATAAAACCTAACTTTACGATTTATGCCTGTATAAGGAATTTATTGTTTTTCACACTCTAAGATAAAATTTTATGATTTTCTTATATTTTCTTGTGATACATATAAAACAATAAACAGAAATAAAATTGTAATAAAAAACAAAAACAAATTGTTATGCAAAAATATTAGAAAAGTCTTTAACATTCATTTTAGTTTTATTTTTATTAATTCTTTATTGTCAACTGTAATGTGTTTTGATTTTTATGCAACCAGAACGTAAATAACAATCTCAAGATATACCACAAACCGTAACTAAAGAAGTTTTTACCGTCCTGACCTTATTTTCTTCCATCTAAAATCAATGTGCATAGTTATTTAGTTTTTGGAGTATTTTGTTAAAACGGTACTCTTATTCACATCCGTAGTCTCAAATTTGCCGCATAAATGCAAAAACTATGAGCCAAGATTATTTGAAATTTAGATCAGTAATAGCTTGGGTGAAATACAAGATATTTTTATATAAACAAAAACATAACGTTGTGTTTAAAAATAAAAATTTATTTTGGGTAAATTGAGGGGTAAATGGGATAACTAGTGTGTGCTACTTCA
>OW626793.1:7005847-7029512 GCA_939628115.1 Tribolium freemani
ATGTTTTGGGTTGGCGGGCCTGTTGCAAAATTCAAAATATGTCAAAACCCACCTAACCTAAAACCTGCCACAAAATGCGCCTTTTGCGGCCTTTCCACGCTTTGAAAACCTTCCCAAGGTTGCAAACCCGCCAATTATCAACCATCGAACCGGTGAAATTGGCGTACGCCTCTTACGAGAGTACAAATTCGCCCAGTGAGCAAGACCCGGCCCCCTTGATAGTCAACCATGGCCTATTCGGCTCCAAGTCGAATTGGAACAGTTTGTGTAAAGTGTACCACAATAAAACCAACCGTAAAGTCATTGCAGTGGACGCGCGCAATCACGGCGACAGCCCCCATACCCAACAACACACTTACGAGCATCTAGCGCTCGATTTGCGGGAGCTTTTGAAGCAGTTGAAGTTCGAAAAGGCGGCGTTTTTGGGGCACTCGATGGGTGGCCGTGCTGTCATGTACTTGGCTTTGAAATATGTAATAATTTTTGGGGGGTTTTGCGTGTGCTTAAAGACTTGTAGCCTGAACTTGTAGATAAATTGATCGTGGCGGACATTTCCCCCGTTACCACAAGCCCCAATTTGAAGACAATGCCTAGTCTTTTTAACGTTATGCAAAATTTAAACATGCCGAAAGATGTGTCAATGTCAGTGGCAAGGTCACAGACCGATTTACAATTGGCCAGGTTTATTGGTGATAAGGGATTGAGGAATTTTTTATTGACGAATTTGGTGCAAAAATTGGACGGGAGGTGAGGCAATAAGCAACAAATTCACACCCTAAAAAATGTTGTTTTAGTTACATGTGGAGAATAAATATACCGACTTTAATGGCCAGTTTTGAAGAAATTGCCACTTTTCCCCCCATTAATAAGTACAAATTTGAGGGGCCTGTTCTATTTATAGGGGGCGGAGCATCCGATTATATACAGTGAGTATGGTTTTGAAATTCGGTTGGCAACACTAACATGTCAATTGTTTGGCAGGAAAAGTGACCACGAACAAATCGTGAAATTGTTCCCCAAGGCCCAGTTTCAGTACATTGAAGGAGCAGGTCATTGGTTACACAGTGAAAAACCGTCGGAATTCCTCCAACACACAATAGACTTTTTAAATAAATAAATAGACCGAACCTAATCAGTCAATGGTATATTTTATAAATAAATGCACAATTTAGAACACATTTAAATTTATCACATTCCTAGTGAATCCCCTAAAATCATTACCTGATTGTTTCGCTGCAACAAACACATCTAATTTATTGCGTATTCACTTTGATTAATAAATTTTCTGCCTTCTACAAAACAAATGATTGTAGAAAAAAGCTGCAGTGCTATATCTCGTTCAAAGCTATCGTGAACAACAGTGCAAACACAAAAAATGTGAATCGGTGTGTATACATCGAAATTTTTATTATTGTAACAACCCTGTATAACTTTTTCGAAGTTTTATGTTGACATTCCTCCATTGTAAGCGTAGTCGGCTTTGTTATGCATTATTAGAAAATCATCGACGAAGTAAAAACTGTCCGAACGGGTCTCGAAAGGAGAGGCGATCATCTCATTCACTGAAAGTTTTTTTTTTTTATACAATTTTAACTAACGAACGAAGCGAGTGGTGGACAACTGCAACAACTGGGAAATCCTACGATATAATATTTTATGCGTCGTTTCAAATTTTGGAGCAACTCAATAAAACCCAAAAAAGTGTTTGAAGAAGAAGAAGAGAGAAAAAACCCGAGTTTCACATTTGACGAAGTTATTTAATGTTTATCCGAAAAATGTATAAATAAAAAAGACAAAACCACGTTCATTATCAACTGATTTATTCGAAATGCACCAAAGTTCCAAAAATAACTCAAAAAAGCGGAAAAAAATTGACCCAATCTCACGATATCTCATTCCATTTTGAGCAAATCTCGAGAAAAATTTTATTTTAATTTTTAAGCACTTAACCGACCCCAAATCGTCGATTTTTTTGGTAATTTTTATACAGACTGAACCAAAAATAATACACTTTTAAAAAAAATCCTCAAACAGGTCGATTTTATTTTTTTAAATGGTACTACATTTTGATATAGTGACATTTGTATTGTTATGCGTTTTTGAGTTGTAAGGTACTTTTTAAGTAATAACTTCTAAATACTACACCTTTATCTTTCTGATAATGAGAAAAAAAATTTAAAATAATAAAATAAGAAAAATATTGACAATTAAACACAGAAGGCTTTATCTTTTTGTTTTTGCCTTATTTTATAGAAGGCAATAGTTTTTTGTTTTTTTTTTAATAATTAGCATGAAAACACTTAATACGAAACTAACGCAAAAAAAACAAAAAACAATTACCATTTACTATAAAATAAAGCAAGAACAAAAAGATAAGGCCCTTTGTATAAAACTTTCAATAACTTTTTGAATTTATTTTTTTTCTTTTTTTCTTTTTTTGAATTTTTTTGCTTTACTTTTTGGAATTTTTTTATACTTACCAGATAGCAGTGTTGGGCAAAATGTAATCTGATTAATAATTAATAATTACAATTAACCAGTAATTTGTAATTCAATTACTTTGTAACAGATTACTCTAGTAATTATCATTCATAATTACTCAATGTAATCAATTAATGAGTAACTAATTACGGAGTAATCTAATTACAAAGTAATCTGATTACTTTATTCAATTACATTATACATAATAGTAATTACTTTTTTATTAAATACGAATATCCGTCATATGCTGAAAAATAAAGAAACACGTGTTTTAGGTTTTTTATTATTTCACCCTCAAGGGAGGAGGGTGGTTAAGTAAGGGTTAAAATTTTTTTTAAACTGCAATTTTTTTAAATTTTTATAAAAACTGGTATCTGGGGTTTGGTTAAGGGTAAAAACGCATATGGTGGGATTTTTGGAAATTCCACCCCTAAGGGGGGTGTAAAATAAATAATTAAGAAACGTGTGATTCAAACTTTTCAAAAATTTCACCCCCAAGGGGGTTCAAATATAAATATCCGTAATTTTTGAACTTATATTTATCAAAATTGGTATTTGGGCCTTTGCTGAAAAATAAAAAGCACATGTTTCAGTTTTTTTTTAATTTCAGATAGATAACGATGTGTACTATCTAAAAATGTCGGTTGACATTTAAAAAAATTAAAAATGACATCATTACTCAAAAACGAATGACGTCATAAATGTCAGTATAGTGTCAAAATGTAGCATTAAAAAAAAAATCAACCTGTTCGAGAATTTTTTTGAAAAATTACTAATCATAACAAAGATGAATTTTGTGTATTACTTTTGGTTCAGTCTGTAGAAATTAGGCAAAATAATTGAGTGTCTGGTTAAAAAACCTGTTTTCAAAAAACCCTAAATATTTTGGTTAAATTTTGGGAAATAATTGCGTTTCTGAATAAATACCGTGTTAAATTAACACAAAAATAACAAATAAAATGCCATTTTTAAACAATTTTGTCAAAATTTCGCAAAACGATTGACTTTACAAATAAAAAAAAGTAACCAAAACAATCAAAAGAAGCAAAAACAGTGCAGTTTTTCAACCAGTTTAGTCTGGCTAAACAAAATCTCGAAAAAGAAAAAAACGCGCTTAAATTTTAGTAAATCTTCAGTCCGCTTTATAATGAAAAACATTATTTGGCTTATTTTTGAGAAATGTTCTGTTTCTTTGACTCAAATGTGCTAAAAAGCGGAAAAAATAAATAAAAAATTACATAATAATTGTAAAATAACTGCGTTTCCGACTAGAAGATGTAACCGAAACGATCGAAAATATAAAAATAATTCGGAACCAATTTAGTGATTTTTTGTCGGGTTATTAAGCAAAAATGCTTCGTCAAACATGCATTTCTGAACGATTTCGACGTAATTTAGAGATATTCTCGAAGATATCGTAGAGTCACCACTGTTTCAGTTGGCAGTACTGAATGTCATTTTTACCGCACTGCCAACACTACGTCCCTAAAAATTTGACTTACCTAAATCGGGTGGCAACACTGGAAATTCGTAAATGTGTTCGCAGGTGTTTCTCGAGTAGGGTATGCAAAACCCGAACTCAAAATCGAACGTTTTCAGCAACTTATCCCTGAAGAAGTGCCTCTCAATCATGCGAAACCTATTGACAGGCCTGCCACCTACCGTGAATTCAACCCTAGACGAAGGGAAAAAAACCCCAAAAATGATTAATAAATTACTTTGTTCGTGTCACTTACGTGGCCCCCACTGTCTTCAATTTGAGAAACTGTGGCGTGAACTGATAGCGCACAAAGCGCCCCGAATTGGGGTCGATGACTTCGTCCCCACTTTCCGGATTTTTGTCGTTTTCGTCGACATTTTCCGGCAAGGGTTTGGCGATCTCGAAGAGGACGGCGCCGCTCTCCAGGTCCCTGATTTTGAACCTGGTGAAGTCAATGTCGTAGATGTTGGCGTCCGGGTCGCACAAATACGTGTCTGTTATTTTCGTCAATCGGAGGACGTCCTCCGGTGTGATGGCTTTGGAGGAGTCGAGGGGCGGGAGTGGTCGGCTGATGGTCTCGCGTTTTTCTCGTACCACACTCATTTTTTTTGTTTAGTTTCTACTTCGTTCACTGCTATAAACAAATAATTTGACAGGTGTGGGTGAGAAATGTCACTTGTCAGTTGGCGTGCGCCCGAATGGGCATGCGAGGAAAAGTGTGTATAAGATCGAATTTCAATATTCACCCTAAATGTTTTTTTGCGTTTTTTTCGGAAACTATACGACTTGGAGCAAAAATCAAAAAAATTTTAGATAGCGCTTGAAATTATCTATTTTCTCGTCAAAACCCCGAGCCGCTCCAGGCAATCGTGCCGGGTACAGAGGCATTTAAATTTGTATAATAAAAAAATTCATAACTCGAAAAATAAAGGTCGCAGAGCAAAACGGTTTGTTCCAGTGAATTCGGGGACTCATTTTGCATATAATACCAGCTTTTTTACAATACTAACTTATTCGAGAAATTTTTTTAAAAAAAAATATTTAAATTTGAAAATTGGTGGATGCGCCGGGTTATGCATTAAAAAATTCATAACTCAAAAACTAAACGTCGCAGAGCAAAACGGTTTGTTCCAGTGAATTCAGGGACTCATTTTGCATATAATACCAGCTTTTTTACAATACTAACTTATTTGAGAAATTTTTAAAAAATTATTGAAATTTGAAAATTGGTGGATGCGCCGGGTTATTTATTAAAAAATTCATAACTCAAAAAGTAAACGTCGCAGAGCAAAACGGTTTGTTCCAGTGAATTCAGGGACTCATTTTGCATATAATACCAGCTTTTTTACAATACTAACTTATTCGAGAAATTTTTAAAAAATTATTGAAATTTGAAAATTGGTGGATGCGCCGGGTTATTTATTAAAAAAATTCACAACTCAAAAACTAAACGTCGCAGAGCAAAACGGTTTGTTCCAGTGAATTCAGGGACTCACTTTGCATATAATACCAGCGTTTTTACAATACTAACTTATTCGAGAAATTTTTAAAAAATTATTGAAATTTGAAAATTGGTGGATGCGCCGGGTTATTTATTAAAAAAATTCACAACTCAAAAACTAAACGTCGCAGAGCAAAACGGTTTGTTCCAGTGAATTCAGGGACTCACTTTGCATATAATACCAGCGTTTTTACAATACTAACTTATTCGAGAAATTTTTAAAAAATTATTTAAATTTGAAAATTGGTGGATGCGCCGGGTTATTTATTTAAAAAATTCATAACTCAAAAAGTAAACGTCGCAGAGCAAAACGGTTTGTTCCAGTGAATTCAGGGACTCATTTTGCATATAATACCAGCTTTTTTACAATACTAACCTATTCGAGAAATTTTTAAAAAATTATTGAAATTTGAAAATTGGTGGATGCGCCGGGTTATTTATTAAAAAATTCATAACTCAAAAACTAAACGTCGCAGAGCAAAACGGTTTGTTCCAGTGAATTCAGGGGCTCATTTTGCATATAATACCAGCTTTTTTACAATACTAACTTATTCGAGAAATTTTTAAAAAATTATTTTAATTTGAAAATTGGTGGATGCGCCGGGTTATTTATTTAAAAAATTCATAACTCAAAAAGTAAACGTCGCAGAGCAAAACGGTTTGTTCCAGTGAATTCGGGGACTCATTTTGCATATAAAACCAGCTTTTTTACAATACTAACTTATTCGAGAAATTTTTAAAAAATTATTTAAATTTGAAAATTGGTGGATGCGCCGGGTTATTTATTAAAAAATTCATAACTCAAAAACTAAACGTCGCAGAGCAAAACGGTTTGTTCCAGTGTATTCAGGGGCTCATTTTGCATATAATACCAGCTTTTTTACAATACTAACTTATTCGAGAAATTTTTTAAAAAATTATTTTAATTTGAAAATTGGTGGATGCGCCGGGTTATTTATTAAAAAAATTCAAAACTCAAAAACTAAACGTCGCAGAGCAAAACGGTTTGTTCCAGTGAATTCAGGGGCTCATTTTGCATATAATACCAGCTTTTTTACAATACTAACTTATTCGAGAAATTTTTAAAAAATTATTTAAATTTGAAAATTGGTGGATGCGCCGGGTTATTTATTAAAAAAATTCAAAACTCAAAAACTAAACGTCGCAGAGCAAAACGGTTTGTTCTAGTGAAATCAGGGGCTCATTTTGCATATAATACCAGCTTTTTTACAATACTAACTTATTCGAGAAATTTTTAAAAAATTATTGAAATTTGAAAATTGGTGGATGCGCCGGGTTATTTATTAAAAAATTCATAACTCAAAAACTAAACGTCGCAGAGCAAAACGGTTTGTTCCAGTGAATTCAGGACCTCATTTTGCATATAATACCAGCTTTTTTACAATACTAACTTATTCGAGAAATTTTTAAAAAATTATTTAAATTTGAAAATTGGTGGATGCGCCGGGTTATTTATTAAAAAAATTCATAACTCAAAAACTAAACGTCGCAGAGCAAAACGGTTTGTTCCAGTGAATTCAGGGGCTCATTTTGCATATAATACCAGCGTTTTTACAATACTAACTTATTCGAGAAATTTTTAAAAAATTATTTAAATTTGAAAATTGGTGGATGCGCCGGGTTATTTATTAAAAAAATTCATAACTCAAAAACTAAACGTCGCAGAGCAAAACGGTTTGTTCCAGTGAATTCAGGACCTCATTTTGCATATAATACCAGCTTTTTTACAATACTAACTTATTCGAGAAATTTTTAAAAAATTATTGAAATTTGAAAATTGGTGGATGCGCCGGGTTATTTATTAAAAAATTCATAACTCAAAAACTAAACGTCGCAGAGCAAAACGGTTTGTTCCAGTGAATTCAGGACCTCATTTTGCATATAATACCAGCTTTTTTACAATACTAACTTATTCGAGAAATTTTTAAAAAATTATTTAAATTTGAAAATTGGTGGATGCGCCGGGTTATTTATTAAAAAAATTCATAACTCAAAAACTAAACGTCGCAGAGCAAAACGGTTTGTTCCAGTGAATTCAGGGGCTCATTTTGCATATAATACCAGCGTTTTTACAATACTAACTTATTCGAGAAATTTTTAAAAAATTATTTAAATTTGAAAATTGGTGGATGCGCCGGGTTATTTATTAAAAAAATTCATAACTCAAAAACTAAACGTCGCAGAGCAAAACGGTTTGTTCCAGTGAATTCAGGACCTCATTTTGCATATAATACCAGCTTTTTTACAATACTAACTTATTCGAGAAATTTTTAAAAAATTATTGAAATTTGAAAATTGGTGGATGCGCCGGGTTATTTATTAAAAAATTCATAACTCAAAAACTAAACGTCGCAGAGCAAAACGGTTTGTTCCAGTGAATTCAGGGGCTCATTTTGCATATAATACCAGCTTTTTTACAATACTAACTTATTCGAGAAATTTTTAAAAAATTATTTAAATTTGAAAATTGGTGGATGCGCCGGGTTATTTATTAAAAAATTCATAACTCAAAAACTAAACGTCGCAGAGCAAAACGGTTTGTTCCAGTGTATTCAGGGGCTCATTTTGCATATAATACCAGCTTTTTTACAATACTAACTTATTCGAGAAATTTTTTAAAAAATTATTTTAATTTGAAAATTGGTGGATGCGCCGGGTTATTTATTAAAAAAATTCAAAACTCAAAAACTAAACGTCGCAGAGCAAAACGGTTGTTCCAGTGAAATCAGGGACTCATTTTGCATATAATACCAGCTTTTTTAAAATACTAACTTATTCGAGAAATTTTTAAAAAATTATTTAAATTTGAAAATTGGTGGATGCGCCGGGTTATTTATTTAAAAAATTCATAACTCAAAAAGTAAACGTCGCAGAGCAAAACGGTTTGTTCCAGTGAATTCAGGGACTCATTTTGCATATAATACCAGCTTTTTTACAATACTAACTTATTCGAGAAATTTTTAAAAAATTATTTAAATTTGAAAATTGGTGGATGCGCCGGGTTATTTATTTAAAAAATTCATAACTCAAAAAGTAAACGTCGCAGAGCAAAACGGTTTGTTCCAGTGAATTCAGGGACTCATTTTGCATATAATACCAGCTTTTTTACAATACTAACCTATTCGAGAAATTTTTAAAAAATTATTGAAATTTGAAAATTGGTGGATGCGCCGGGTTATTTATTAAAAAATTCATAACTCAAAAACTAAACGTCGCAGAGCAAAACGGTTTGTTCCAGTGAATTCAGGGGCTCATTTTGCATATAATACCAGCTTTTTTACAATACTAACTTATTCGAGAAATTTTTAAAAAATTATTTTAATTTGAAAATTGGTGGATGCGCCGGGTTATTTATTTAAAAAATTCATAACTCAAAAAGTAAACGTCGCAGAGCAAAACGGTTTGTTCCAGTGAATTCGGGGACTCATTTTGCATATAATACCAGCTTTTTTACAATACTAACTTATTCGAGAAATTTTTAAAAAATTATTTAAATTTGAAAATTGGTGGATGCGCCGGGTTATTTATTAAAAAATTCATAACTCAAAAACTAAACGTCGCAGAGCAAAACGGTTTGTTCCAGTGAATTCGGGGACTCATTTTGCATATAATACCAGCTTTTTTACAATACTAACTTATTCGAGAAATTTTTAAAAAATTATTGAAATTTGAAAATTGGTGGATGCGCCGGGTTATTTATTAAAAAATTCATAACTCAAAAACTAAACGTCGCAGAGCAAAACGGTTTGTTCCAGTGAATTCAGGGGCTCATTTTGCATATAATACCAGCTTTTTTACAATACTAACTTATTCGAGAAATTTTTAAAAAATTATTTTAATTTGAAAATTGGTGGATGCGCCGGGTTATTTATTTAAAAAATTCATAACTCAAAAAGTAAACGTCGCAGAGCAAAACGGTTTGTTCCAGTGAATTCGGGGACTCATTTTGCATATAATACCAGCTTTTTTACAATACTAACTTATTCGAGAAATTTTTAAAAAATTATTTAAATTTGAAAATTGGTGGATGCGCCGGGTTATTTATTAAAAAATTCATAACTCAAAAACTAAACGTCGCAGAGCAAAACGGTTTGTTCCAGTGAATTCAGGGGCTCATTTTGCATATAATACCAGCTTTTTTACAATACTAACTTATTCGAGAAATTTTTTAAAAAATTATTTTAATTTGAAAATTGGTGGATGCGCCGGGTTATTTATTAAAAAAATTCAAAACTCAAAAACTAAACGTCGCAGAGCAAAACGGTTTGTTCCAGTGAATTCAGGGGCTCATTTTGCATATAATACCAGCTTTTTTACAATACTAACTTATTCGAGAAATTTTTAAAAAATTATTGAAATTTGAAAATTGGTGGATGCGCCGGGTTATTTATTAAAAAAATTCATAACTCAAAAACTAAACGTCGCAGAGCAAAACGGTTTGTTCCAGTGAATTCAGGGGCTCATTTTGCATATAATACCAGCTTTTTTACAATACTAACTTATTCGAGAAATTTTTAAAAAATTATTGAAATTTGAAAATTGGTGGATGCGCCGGGTTATTTATTAAAAAAATTCATAACTCAAAAACTAAACGTCGCAGAGCAAAACGGTTTGTTCCAGTGAATTCAGGGGCTCATTTTGCATATAATACCAGCTTTTTTACAATACTAACTTATTCGAGAAATTTTTAAAAAATTATTTAAATTTGAAAATTGGTGGATGCGCCGGGTTATTTATTAAAAAATTCATAACTCAAAAACTAAACGTCGCAGAGCAAAACGGTTTGTTCCAGTGAATTCAGGACCTCATTTTGCATATAATACCAGCTTTTTTACAATACTAACTTATTCGAGAAATTTTTAAAAAATTATTTAAATTTGAAAATTGGTGGATGCGCCGGGTTATTTATTAAAAAATTCATAACTCAAAAACTAAACGTCGCAGAGCAAAACGGTTTGTTCCAGTGAATTCAGGACCTCATTTTGCATATAATACCAGCTTTTTTACAATACTAACTTATTCGAGAAATTTTTAAAAAATTATTTAAATTTGAAAATTGGTGGATGCGCCGGGTTATTTATTAAAAAATTCATAACTCAAAAACTAAACGTCGCAGAGCAAAACGGTTTGTTCCAGTGAATTCAGGACCTCATTTTGCATATAATACCAGCTTTTTTACAATACTAACTTATTCGAGAAATTTTTAAAAAATTATTTAAATTTGAAAATTGGTGGATGCGCCGGGTTATTTATTAAAAAAATTCATAACTCAAAAACTAAACGTCGCAGAGCAAAACGGTTTGTTCCAGTGAATTCAGGGGCTCATTTTGCATATAATACCAGCTTTTTTACAATACTAACTTATTCGAGAAATTTTTAAAAAATTATTTAAATTTGAAAATTGGTGGATGCGCCGGGTTATTTATTAAAAAATTCATAACTCAAAAACTAAACGTCGCAGAGCAAAACGGTTTGTTCCAGTGTATTCAGGGGCTCATTTTGCATATAATACCAGCTTTTTTACAATACTAACTTATTCGAGAAATTTTTTAAAAAAATTATTTTAATTTGAAAATTGGTGGATGCGCCGGGTTATTTATTAAAAAAATTCAAAACTCAAAAACTAAACGTCGCAGAGCAAAACGGTTTGTTCCAGTGAATTCAGGGGCTCATTTTGCATATAATACCAGCTTTTTTACAATACTAACTTATTCGAGAAATTTTTAAAAAATTATTTAAATTTGAAAATTGGTGGATGCGCCGGGTTATTTATTTAAAAAATTCATAACTCAAAAACTAAACGTCGCAGAGCAAAACGGTTTGTTCCAGTGAAATCAGGGGCTCATTTTGCATATAATACCAGCTTTTTTACAATACTAACTTATTCGAGAAATTTTTTAAAAAAATTATTTTAATTTGAAAATTGGTGGATGCGCCGGGTTATTTATTAAAAAAATTCAAAACTCAAAAACTAAACGTCGCAGAGCAAAACGGTTTGTTCCAGTGAATTCAGGGGCTCATTTTGCATATAATACCAGCTTTTTTACAATACTAACTTATTCGAGAAATTTTTAAAAAATTATTTTAATTTGAAAATTGGTGGATGCGCCGGGTTATTTATTAAAAAAATTCAAAACTCAAAAACTAAACGTCGCAGAGCAAAACGGTTTGTTCCAGTGAAATCAGGGGCTCATTTTGCATATAATACCAGCTTTTTTACAATACTAACTTATTCGAGAAATTTTTAAAAAAATTTAAATTTGAAAATTGGTGGATGCGCCGGGTTATTTATTAAAAAAATTCAAAACTCAAAAACTAAACGTCGCAGAGCAAAACGGTTGTTCCAGTGAAATCAGGGGCTCATTTTGCATATAATACCAGCTTTTTTACAATACTAACTTATTCGAGAAATTTTTTAAAAAATTATTTTAATTTGAAAATTGGTGGATGCGCCGGGTTATTTATTAAAAAAATTCAAAACTCAAAAACTAAACGTCGCAGAGCAAAACGGTTTGTTCCAGTGAATTCAGGGGCTCATTTTGCATATAATACCAGCTTTTTTACAATACTAACTTATTCGAGAAATTTTTAAAAAATTATTTAAATTTGAAAATTGGTGGATGCGCCGGGTTATTTATTTAAAAAATTCATAACTCAAAAACTAAACGTCGCAGAGCAAAACGGTTTGTTCCAGTGAATTCAGGGGCTCATTTTGCATATAATACCAGCTTTTTTACAATACTAACTTATTCGAGAAATTTTTTAAAAAATTATTTTAATTTGAAAATTGGTGGATGCGCCGGGTTATTTATTAAAAAAAATTCAAAACTCAAAAACTAAACGTCGCAGAGCAAAACGGTTTGTTCCAGTGAAATCAGGGGCTCATTTTGCATATAATACCAGCTTTTTTACAATACTAACTTATTCGAGAAATTTTTTAAAAAATTATTTAAATTTGAAAATTGGTGGATGCGCCGGGTTATTTATTAAAAAAATTCAAAACTCAAAAACTAAACGTCGCAGAGCAAAACGGTTTGTTCCAGTGAAATCAGGGGCTCATTTTGCATATAATACCAGCGTTTTTACAATACTAACTTATTCGAGAAATTTTTAAAAAAAAATTATTTTAATTTGAAAATTGGTGGATGCACCGGGATATTAATTAAAACATTCATAACTCAAAAACTAAACGTCGCAGAGCAAAACGGTTTGTTCCAGTGAAATCAGGGGCTCATTTTGCATATAATACCAGCGTTTTTACAATACTAACTTATTTGAGAAATTTTTAAAAAAAAATTATTTTAATTTGAAAATTGGTGGATGCACCGGGATATTAATTAAAACATTCATAACTCAAAAACTAAACGTCGCAGAGCAAAACGGTTTGTTCCAGTGAATTCAGGGGCTCATTTTGCATATAATACCAGCGTTTTTACAATACTAACTTATTCGAGAAATTTTAAAAAAAAATTATTTAAATTTGAAAATTGGTGGATGCGCCGGGTTATTTATTAAAAAATTCAAAACTCAAAAACTAAACGTCGCAGAGCAAAACGGTTTGTTCCAGTGAATTCAGGGACTCATTTTGCATATAATACCACCGTTTTTACAATACTAACTTATTCGAGAAATTTTTAAAAAATTATTTAAATTTGAAAATTGGTGGATCCGCCGGGTTATTTATTAAAAAATTCATAACTCAAAAAGTAAACGTCGCAGAGCAAAACGGTTTATTCCAGTGAATTCAGGGACTCATTTTGCATATAATACCAGCTTTTTTACAATACTAACTTATTCGAGAAATTTTTAAAAAATTATTTTAATTTGAAAATTGGTGGATGCGCCGGGTTATTTATAAAAAAATTCATAACACAAAAATTAAACGTCGCAGAGCAAAACGGTTTGTTTCAGTGAATTCAGGGGCTCACTTTACGTAGTACTACCAGGCTTTCACACAATTTAAAAATTTGAATTGCCTACATTTTAGTTCAAAAAATTAAAAAAATTATAGTTTTATGATTCGTTCTAGCAAAGTTTAATTAACTTATTTATATTCCATGTCTTTGAATCTTGAATCGAAACATTTGTTTAGAAGGAATTATTAAGAAGGATTTATCAAAGAAAAACCAAAATATTTTGCTTTATTTAACCGATTATTACTCCTCATAAAACTAAACTGACTAAATCATCTCCCCCAACGGATGCATGAAAATATCATGAACCTGAAAAACACCATTACACAAAACCAAACTCCCCCAACCCCCAATACTTGAACATGAGGTGGCGTTGACAATGTATAAACAATAGCTTCGGCCACATCTTCCGGATAAAGCACCGGTCCACTCCTCATAGCCTCCGACGTGCCATCCTTGCAAAAACCTTCCTGAAACTCTGAAATCACAATCCCCGGACTAATACTCTAAAACGAAAAATCCCCAAAATTGCTGCTGTGCCCCACACGTTACGTTACCGTAACTTTAATCCCCGTATCGAAATAACGAAACTCCTGTCGCATATTTTCCGTAAGCGCCGTAACCGCATACTTAGACGCAGGGTAGACGTTAAGGTTGGGGTGGGGGAGCGACACCGGATATCGACCAACCAGCGAATTGAGATTGATCACGTGACCCGCAATGTTGTGCTCACGCATGACCTTGACGGCCTCACGTGTGCAAATGCACATTGCGATTACGTTTACGTCGAAGGTCAAGCGCCAGTCTGAGGTTGAACCGTCTACAAAATCCCAGTAAATGAGTCAAATGTCACAGCAAATGGGAGGCCAAAGTGCATTTTTTTTAAATTATTTTTGCTCTATACAGGCTGTCCCATTTTTACAGTGCAGCCTATAACATAGTTTTTTTAAATGGCACCCCCTGTATATTTGTACATATTTTAATTTGCATTTCTTTAAGCTTAAAAAATCCGTTTAATTTTTTTAATTTCCTTTAACCGTTTAGAAGTTATTTAATTTTTTCTACAATTTAGTGCGTTTGCAGCCACATTATTAAAAAATCGCAGTACCCTTGGTTTTTGGGATATCAAGTTGTGACTTTGTCCATATGTAAACAACTGTTTGAGGTATCTTTCGGTGGCAAGATCGTTCATTTTTATTGTAGGATCTCCTTGCTGTGACACATTCATTTTAGGACAATTTGAAGGACCATAACTTGATTTTTTTAAATAGCACCCCTTGTATTTTATTACTAGATCCTATTCAGTGTCTCATTTTACATCTTTTCTACCTCTTAAGTTTTTTCCTAAAAGTTGATACTTTGGGAGATAATTCGGTTTTTCTGAAAAATGCACACAAAATATCTTGAATATTAATGTAGCGTGTCATAAAAAACAATAACTTCTGACATATTAACATCAAACTGGCATTTATTGTACGTCACTTTTTTAATTTAGTTGTGAAAATGATTTTTTCGTGTTAAATGCCATACAATCTTATCGAGATATAGACTCTAATTTTGAAAAGAAATAATTAAACAAAAATGAAAGAAACGACGGCTCTACCAGAGAAAATATGCAAGAAAGAATTATAAAGGCTTTTCATAGAATAGATCATGCCACATTAGAAGCGGTGAATTTTTAAAAAGAATTGACGAATGTTATGCTTTATTGCTTAAGAAAGCCGTCATTTTAAACAGTTTTGTAATTGCAAGTAAAATGTTATCGCTATTGATTTTTATACCTCAGTAAATATTTTTTTATTTCCTTATTTCTCCATTGTAAATTTCTTTCATTTTTATTTAATAATTTCTTGTCAAAGTTTATATCTCGATGAGATTTGTAGATTTGCATTTTACGCGAAAAAATCATTTTCACAAGAAAAGCAAAACGTGACATACTATAAATGCCATTTTGACATTATTATGTCAGAATGTATTGTTTTTCATAGCACGCTTGATTAGTATCCAAGAGATTTTGTGTGTATTTTTCAGAAAAACCGATTTATCTCCAAAACTATCAACTTTTAGGAAAAAACTTAAGAGGTAAAAAAGATGTAAGATGAGACACTGAATCGGACCTAATAATAAAATACAGGGGGTGCTATTTAAAATAATTAAGTTATGGTCCTTCAAAGTTTCCTAAAATGAATGTGTCACAGTAAGGAGTTGCTACAATGAAAATGAACGATTTTGCCACCAAAAGATACCTCAAACAGTTGTTTCCATATGGACAAAGTCCCAACTTGATATCGCGAAAACCAAGGGTATTGCGATTTTTTAATAATGTGCCTGCAAACGCACTAAATTGTAGAAAAAATTAAATAACTTGTGAACGGTTAAAGCAAATTAAAAAAACTAAACGGATTTTTTAAGCTTAAAGAAATGCAAATTAAAATATGTACAAATATACAGGGGGTGCCATTTAAAAAAACTATGTTATAGGCTGCACTGTAAAAATAAAACACCCTGTATAGAGCAAAATAATTTTAGAAAATTCACTTTGGCCTCCCATTTGCAGTGCCCTTTGACTTATTTCGATATCATTGACGGTGTAGGTGCAATCAAGCACGCCCATATCAATGACTCACCCTGTATTACATATTATTATATATATTATAATTTTGGTAAACAATAATTTGTGTTCATTGTATTAATGCTTGTTCAAATACTTGCGTGGATAATCTTCTAACATAACCAACCTCGAGCTCCCGCATCCCGCTATTACGGGACGTCAGCTGTCATTTATTGGTTGAGCGCGAATTTTAAAATAATGTCATTTTTTATTCAAATAATTTTATTGTGTTAGGTAATTTCAAACTGCAAATACGTTAAAGACAATCTCCTGGGTATACAAAATTATGTTGCACAAGTTGCACAACTATCCCTGGATTCTCAAAATATTTGAATTTGTTCATTATTAACCTAGATTAACAAGGAAAAAATTATTAGCTTCATAGCTAGTAGTGGAAAAAATAAGTTAAATTAAATTAAGACAAAAACCGATTTTTTGAGTTTTTTTTTTGAAAATTTGAACAAAAAGTTTTGAAAACAATTTACTAGAACTCAGAATTGACGATTAGGATTGTATACAAACTTTATACAATATTAGAAGTTGAAAAGTTTGTAATGGGGGCCCTAAAAGAATCACCCTGTATAAGTTAATGGCACTAACTACAGGGTTATTCGTATTTATGCATTTGAACCTCAAAAATGACAGTAACTCATGTTCTATTTCTACTAATCAAAATAAAATAAGACTTTTGTAAAAAAAAACATTAATTTTCTAACATTTAAAGTTCAATAATGGGCTTGAAGACTTGAAATTTTAGAAGAAAAATATTCAAATTGTATTTTTGACCTAGCAGATTAGTCGGTCTGATGAACCCCGCATTGTTGACCAGGATATGAACAGGTCCTAAATTTTCCTTCACCCATTTAAAGGCGTCCAAAATCTCCTCCTCTTTACTCAGGTCGCACTTAACAGCGTAAAGTTCGCCAGGAGCATCGGTTAGACTTAGAGTCAGTTCCTCGATTAGCTCGACTCGGCGCGCTAGTCCAACAACCTGGCCAAATTATTCTTTTTTTTGATTTTTTTTTCTTGGTTTGTTACTTACTTTAAGTCCTTTTTTGACTAAAATTTTGGCTGTTGAGGCCCCAATTCCGGCACTAGCACCGGTCACTATCGCGATTTTACCTTCCCAACGTTCCATCGTTTTAAAATAACGATGTGTTAAAAAGATTAAGCGTTTTATAGTTGATCGGGGAATCGATGATGTCGTAGCAACGACACCAAAACATTGCTCTACTGCTTTAGAAAAATTCTCAAGGATTTGTTAATTATTGAAGAGGGATTGAAGGATAAAGTAATGATTTATATACGTGTTTGTTTGTTTGAAATTGTTTATTTAGTCGCGGGAGTAGTAGACGTCGCTTCCCACACTTCCGAATTGGAAGAGGATTACCAGAAAAGTTGTTATCGAACCACCAATCTTGAAAAAAATTGGGAAATTCAACTAAAGTTGGTTGAGAAATCCTAAAATCTTGCAGAAAAAATTGCATACTAGAACGAATTGTTTTTTAATTTGTGACTTATTTCATTGAAATAACCACTTTTACGTGTAGAAAATGTAACGGGTGTTCAATAATTGTTCTGGTCGTGGTTTGTTGTGCTTTTCTCTTTCTAGCAGTAGGTTGACGTGATAAGTTCATATAGTTTGTCAACTGTCTAAATGTTGTCTTATTTTTGCATTTAGAAGTTTTTGATAAAAATCACATTGCAAATCATAGACGTTCAAGAATTTACTCTGCAAGCGTTATCTCAATTGAACGTGTGAATTTTTGGCCGCAAAGCACTGACAGCTGTCATGTGTCATTGTTAACCGAGACGTACGTTTTTTGTGACAATTGCCACAAATATGCGATCTGACCAGAACAATTATTGAACACTTTTTACTACTATTTCAAGATTTTACATTATTATGTCACAATTTAAATAAAGAAAAAAAATGCGGCTTGAAATTTAAATATCTTCAGAATTTTGTAGTTTTTAAATAGTTAACAGTTTAAATAATATAAATGCCGTTTGAAAGTCTAAATTTTGTCTTCAATAATTATGCACTAAGTGACCGTCAACAAAACAATATTTAAATTTAAATTATTTTTCGGATAAATATGTATATCAATAATTCTGGTTTTCCAAAGAACAAAATTTCAGGTTTTTGCAGTTAATTAATTGAAACAGAAACGCATTTCTTTGCAAAACTTCGTTAAAAATAAATCGAAAAATCACCAAATTTAACCATGATTTTGAACACAAAATTCTAGTTTTTCGCGAGATTTCTTCCAAAATAAACCAAAAATGCTGTTTTTTACAGTGTTTTCAAAAACATTTCAGTCGGAAACGCATTTTTGCAAAATTTCGTTAAAAATAAAATGAAAAATCACCAAATTAAATCGAAAGTGATCCCAATTTTTGAGCGTTCTAGAACTTCGAGATTTCGTCAAAAATAATTCGTAAATTCTTCCAACAACGACAAAAATGCTTTCATTTTCACATATTTTTTTCGTTTTCGTCAAAAATAATGCAAAAAAATCGTCAAAAATAATGCAAAAAATCACCAGATTACATAAAAAATGGTGCAATTTTTCAGTGTTTTAAGACGTGTAGTCCGGCCAGGAACAGCAATATTTCACAAAGTTTGATGAAATATGTTACAAATTGTCTGTGAAAGATGTAATCATATATGTTTTGAACATACAACTTTTTTTTTCATGCGATTTCGTCAAAACTAAAGCAAAAAATTTTCAAATTAAGTCAAAATTGCTGTTATTTTTGCAATTTTTCGGTTTTCGCACGTTTTTTTTTTTTTTGTTAGAAATGAGAATATTTTTGCGAAATTTCGTTAAAAGTAAAACGTGGTTAAGTTTTGCATTTTCAAGGATTTAACCATGATTTAGAACACAAAACTAAAAAACAAAACTTTTCGCGAGTTTTCTTCAAAAATAAAGTGAGGAATTTATAAATTAAACCAAAAATACCGTTTTTTAAACAACTTCGGTGGGAAACGCATTTTTTAAACGAAAAATCACCAAATTATTAAATCAAAAATGATTCCAATTTTTGAACGTTCTAGAACGTTCTCCAAGCAAAAAAAAAATGAAAAATTAATAGGTTTGAGCATAATACTCTATTATTCTTTTTCGAGATTTCGTCAAAAATAACTCGTAAATTCTTCCAATAACGACAAAAATGCTTCAATTTTCACATATTTTTTTCGTTTTCTCGCGTTTTTTTACTTAGAAAGACATTTTCTGAAAAAATTTTTATAGAGTTTTCAAAACAACTTCGGTGGGAAACGCATTTTTTGGACGAAAAATCACCAAATTAAATCAAAAATGATCCCAATTTTTGAGCGTTTTAGAACTTTCTCTAACCAGAAAAAAATGTAAATGTAAATTTTACTCAGTTTAAGAAGGTGAATTCAAAAATGCATGGTTACAATTTAAGATTTCAAAGTTGGCGCCAATTTCTCGTAGTTCCGGAAGTTCAGCCATTTTGAAAACAATTTACTAGAACTCAGAATCATCGATTTTGATTGTATACAAATTTTAACAATATTAGAAATTAAAAAGTTTGTAATGGGGGCCATAAAAGAATCACCCTGTGTAAGTTAATGGTACTAACTACAGGGTTATTCGTATTTATGCATTTGAACCTCAAAAATGACAGTAACTCTTGTTCTATTTCTACTAATCAAAATAAAATAAGGCTTTTGTAAGAAAAACATTAATTTTCTAACATTTAAAGTTCAATAATGGACTTGAAGACTTTTAGCAGAAAAATATTCAAATTGTCATTGTGAAGAATTTAGTTTTTAGTTTTTTTTTTCACAAGTATGGACATCTTACCGCAGTCAACAACGACCGATTAAACTTCATCATCGAAAACGACGTAAACCTCACTTTACGGCCCGAAAGTTGCAAAGCAAAAAGTTTCATTTGGTCCTTAACATCCTCTTGCAACTCACACGACAACAATTTAAACACCAACTCTACAGTTTTCTGATGCTAAAATCCCCAAAACAGTTATCATTTCCCCCCAAAAGTGCACCCAAACCTCATCCAGACAATACTGACAAGTCTCCACTATAACCATAAGCCGGCCACAATGCAACATGGTCCAGGAAAATTGCAAAAAAATAAAAAAGAAAAAGCCCCCATTTGCCACCTCCACCAGGAGAAAATACGGAGTCACAACGAGATGAATGAGACAACTGAACATAATACACTGAAACAAGGATTTTCAGGATTTTGGCGATTTTTAAACGGCTCTGAACCAAAATGCTGACACCGCAAAAATCGTTAGCCGCATCGACCGAATCTCCAATAAGTTCGTACATTTTCATCAAATTGACGACTTTTTCGTAACTCAGGACTAGAATTAATTTTCAATTAGTTAAATGCAAAATTTGGGTTTGATTAATTAATCACTTCCGAAACCGGAGTTTTTCTTGTTCAGTTTAACCGGAGTTATCCAGAGTTTAGTAACGTTCCGGAACACGTCCAAACCCGTCCCCAGAACCTCATTCAAGGCCTCAATCCGCCTCCTAATCAGTCTTATAAAGTTCCAATAAGGCATTTCTTCGATAAAAACCATAAAATAGGTCGAAAACAGGATAAAATAACGCTTCATGAAAACCCAAAATTGGCCGTTTTTGCTCGAAACTTCGCCCCACAAATACAACTCGTACGTCAAAACGTACAAAACGCACAAAATCGCCACCACCATCGAAATTATCACGATTTTTCGCTCTTTTTGCGCTTTTTTGGGCGCCATCACCATGGCGTCGATTTTGTGAAAACTGGTCAAAAGCCGCCACAAGTGTTTGATTTTGAAAGGTGTGACCACAATACCGACAAAAACCGTAACCATTACTTCACCCAAATCAATCAAAGTGACGTATTTTACAGTCGAATTGCTCATTCGGACGGAATTATTTGCGTGGAAGTCCTCATGAAGGCCCCCAAGTGACCAAAACACTGCAAAAATTATGGTCAAAACAAATCCCACCTGTTTTTTTTTTTTTTTACTCATGAAACTGCCAAGGGCGTAGCTGTAAGCTGTGTAAAAGCGGGAGAGATAGACCACATAGTGTGCCCCCTTCTTGGAGGCAGCAATTGGCATAAAACCGAAGGTTCTGGTGACGAAAATGAACGGTTGCAGGACGTGGTAGAGGTCGGAAGTGACAGGAATTTCCGTTCGATGCATTGTAAACACAAATGAATTGTTTATGGAAATCTGGGTGCAAGTGGTCATTATTTCGGGTAAATATGAACTGAAATAAATGATAAGTTGTGTTTGTTTAAGTTGGGCGTAATTGCGTTTTTGTTGAGGTCAAAATAAAATTAATAGCACGAAATCGGGTGTTAATTTAAAGGGAATTCGTTTAGAAATCGTTTCATTGTACGATTTGATAAATGATTGAAGAATCCTAGTTTCGTCCTCTTTCTTATTAATGATTTAATCAACTATCACTCATTATTGATTGCGCTATTAAAAATTATTTGTATTTACTTGGACAGGTGAAAATGTAAACTCAACAAAGACTTTGACTATGTTATAGGGCTTTTGAAACTTAAAAAACGCCTTACACTAGACGGTCCATTGAGGTACAATTACCGTGGCTCCTGGCGACCCATTTTCAGACTTATATACAACTTAATGGCAAATTAAAGCGTTTGCAATCAAGGAAAAAACATTGTAATCAACTACTTTGTAATAGGCGATTCATCAACAAATTATAGTTTAACTAATAATTAACTGCAAAAACTGATATTAAAAAATGTTATTCAGAATTATTCTTTTAGGTCCGTCTAATTTAAAAAATGTATGATTTAAAATTGCTCTTTCTTGGTAAAAAAAAACCAAGCTTTTATTGATCGTTTTTTAACGAAAACAAAGTCTTTTAAAAATGTATTACACAAAAACTAAAAGAGAAGATTCTGACCACTTCAAATACGTAAATTGAAACTAAAACTTTACTAAAGATAAAGAAGTTTGTTAAAAGTTGAAGAAAAAATCAAGTGAAACACTCTATTTTTTATTGTATTGTAAATCGTAACATATTTTTTATACCTAAATAATCACTTTTTAGAGTTTGAATTTCTTACACTTTGTCAAAATTATGACCAATATTATTGTGCCTAATTATTTGCAGTAATAAAACTTAATTGTACGCCTCCTTATCATTTTAAATTGAATTTATGTACTTTTTTAATAATCTTACAAGTCTAGTGGGTTTGAAACATATACAGGATGTACCAGAAGGCAAAAAGTTTAATAATTAATTTTTTTTCAAATGGAACACCATGTATTTCTTCACACGTATGGATAGAATTTTTCATAAGCTTTCTAATGATATGCGGTTTGTATAGCAAATTTGAAATATTTCTTAAAGAGTTCAAAAAGAAATTTTTCTTTTTTTATTTATTTTATTATTAATTCATGATGAGTGAAATTCCTTTATGTTTAAGTAATAATTAGATTATTAATGTAATTAGTCACACTAGTACATATCAAAAAATAAATTACCATTTGATTTATTAGATTCTTGGTTAACAAATTTTTCTTGTATTAAAATACATTTTTTTGGAAAATCTTGAAAAATATTTTAAATTTGCTAAGCAAACCCCATACCATTAGAAAGCTTATCAAAAATGTTATCGATACATAAAAAAATACATGATGTTCCATTTGAAAAAAATGAGTTATTCAACTTTTTGCGTTTTGACACTCTGTATATATTATCTGCGTGCTTTAACTAAGTCGACTATTTGCTAAAATTACAAGGTATTTCAAGTTTTTTTGTTGCAAATTTATCGGAAAATATTCAAAAACGACTTCATAGTGATTTTTCAAATGTTGGTCTTTTTTATAACAAAAAGTTGAATAATTCCGAAACGAAAGGAGATAGCCCCATAATAGTTTACATAAAGTTACATTATTTTTTTGCGTAGAATCCAACTATGTAAAAATATATAGGGTGTTCCATTTAAAAAAATATAACTTTGGTTCATCACCAACCTGTATACAACGCCCTGTGTGTAATAAAAATTATTTTAGTTTGTGGACTTGAAGTCGATCTGTTGGATAATAAAAACAGCATGGCAATATTTCAATTAGCAAAAAAGTTATAGACCGATTACACAAGGTGAATCAAATAAGATGATCAATCGATTCTGTTGGTTTGTGTATCGAAATGAAAAAATAATAACAAAATTTTTCTCCTAATTTTGCCAATAGTTATTTATTTAACGAGTTTGAGTGTAAATCGGGTTTTTATTTCACGAGTGGATTTTTGTTAACGAGACGTTTAACATCTACGAGGTGAAATAAATGAACCGATTTACACGAAAACGAGTTGGATACAACATTTTATTCTGTGAATTAGACTCAACAAGGCTTTAAATCTGTTAAAAATAATCTGACGTTTCGTATTGACAGTTGTCAAAATTTCCTTACACAGACGAAAAACCGTAAATTTTGACAGTGTCGAAGAATAAAATATATTAATTTCTCACAAGCCAAAAAATCTTAAAATGACGCTTTAATATGATAACAACGATAATTTTTATGGTGGTTTTTTTATCTCAAAAGATTGGTCAAACTTTGTGATTTTCAAAAAAACATGAAGAACTAAGTAATAAAAAAATATTTATTCGCAGGCTTTA
>OW626793.1:7029612-7116506 GCA_939628115.1 Tribolium freemani
GAAATATTCGAGATGCTTTCGTGAGGAGAAATCGAAGATTTGCTCTCTCATTACGCTGTCGAAATCCAAATATAAATATTTCATGCACGTCTGCGGTGCAAACTTATGATAAGAATGAAAAGAAGGAAAGTGGATTGCCGGCGGAGAAATGCTAGCACGGACCAAACGCTCAGTGGTGAAGTAAGTGGATGTGAGCATCTCCCGGAGCTCAACTGTTCCTATGCGACTCATCCCCAGTAAGCTCTGATTCCGTATTCAGGACGCACATTCCAAATTGTTTTACCCCTCCGACTCCGGAGATTGGACAAGAAAATTGGACAGGCATTGTTAAAATATTTGGGAAGTAGCTCGGCTCTGATTAACTCGCTCTATTTACTTCCAATAACTCCGATTTATGAATTAAAAGATTTTTGCGCACAAGGAGAAAACCGATTTTTTCGCCAAAAAACTCTACAAACCTCTACAGAATTTATTTGAAATAGGGTGTTCGTTAGATAAAAAAGAAACTGTAATATTCTTGTGTTTCCCTATTTTAAACCTCTCTTGTATAATTTCCAATTAATTCGTGATTCCTCATTGAGTTATAACGCCCTTGTTTGAGCGTAGTTGGTGATCCGTATTGGCCCGAACAAATGGGCAGTGTTTTCTGCGAGTTGCGAGTTTGATTGAGTCGTTGAAGGATTAATTGCGCGAGTTTATGTGCAGTAAGCCGTGTTTTGGCACAGTTCGATGATATTTGTTGGCTTGTTGTTCCAGCCATATCGTATACTTCGTAGTTTTTCCATCGAATTGGGGAAAGCATCTGGCTTACATGTCTGCAATATATTCCGATCGATTGCGGCGTAAAATAAGATTTTCCCAACCCTCGTGTGTCTGGGGGATGAAATTTCTCGACTCCACTTAATTTTCCTGGCGGGGAATTGCCGGGCCTCCGCCCGATAAAGTCTAAAGGTGATTGGAATGTTGATTAGGTGGAGAAGAGAGAAGAATGTCTTGGGGATTCGCCCTTCTCAAGGGTGGAAAAAGTATATTAATATTTTATGGCTTTCATAAGTTTATCGTAAAAGTCTTATAAAGTTGAAGTACGGTGGAAGCGTTCAAAAAGATCATAAACTTGCTACATTGCTGTTTTACAACAACCTTTTTATTGACTTTTTATCAGAATTTAGTTCTGCGGGCTTTCCTATCATAAGTGTCGTGTACTTTGTAGCAATTTTCACATCAATTCGACGCTCAGCTCAAATGTTTACTCTCTGTTAAAATTTTATGACCCGAGGCTGACGCAAATAAAATAATAATAATTTCAACATTTGCAACCAAAACGGAAAAATGGGTTTGGCGCAATAGATTGTTTTGGTGTTTTCCGCTACTGCATTTAACATGACTTATTTTACTGGGCGATATTTTCCGATGCGCCAAGCAGTGCCGTCGTAATGCAGCAAAACAAAAATTCGCAAACCTGATATAGAAATCTCTCTCCTGCATATCAATGTATTCCGGAACCTCTCCGGAGAGCGAAGAAAGCGCCTTGCTTATGATGGCGCTCGCGTACCAAATAAAGGTATGCATTGGCGATTCACCGCAGACTATTTGCATCTCTATCGCTTCAGCAGGAAGAGAGGAACATGATGTAGAGCAGCTTCCGCCGCCTGTCACCGCCGATAAAGCCCGTCCAGACGTTTACATAATTGCATTACGTCTTGAGGGTGCAGTGATTTGCATCATTGCAATTTACGATTGCTCCGGGCGCAAATTGGACACCCTCTGGAAAAAATTCGTCGAGCGTTAATCAATAATAGCTCAAACATGAAACAACAATCCCATTAATGCAGTCAGCTCAGGGCTCCCCATGCAGCCCGAGGACTTTTAATTTAAAAAGTTCACTCTTGTCGGTAGCGAGTCGCGTCACTCACATTGAATGCTAATTGGATTATGATGGTCCCGCTGGTTGGTGCTTTTTATAGCGGCATCATCTGGCAGCTCCCTTTGTGCTTCAAACAAACCAGTCCAACGGTTCGAACGGATTAAAAATTGAGTGCCAGTTTTTGTCCTTTTACAGCGCTACTATTTCAAATACTATTTGCCACCCAGAGGGGTTACGGGATGATTTCAAGAAAATTTAACTAATTCTGATGCGGAACGAGCAGACGGGGGTAATAAAATATTACTTTTCCTCGTTTTTAGTGGCGGGGAATAGGGAAACTCGGCATGTGTAGAGCTAACAGTGTTATCTTTCCAAAAGCTTGCTTAAATATTCTGGAGTGTGTTGCGGTTTGTGGTTGCATAAAATTCCTTTGTGAAGTCTCTTTGAGCACTTTGTCTTTATTTTTGCTGGTTTTATGGCGAATCGGAGTTCGTCAAAGGTGAGAGCTGGGAGATTTGTGAAGGAATTTTCGGAATATAATTAATTATGATCGTCCGTCTTGAAGCGGGGAAAACTGTCTGAATAATGGTTAAAAATCAAAGTAATTTGTGATTAATAAGATCCTTCAGATTTATATTTAATTGGCGGTATTATTTAGCTCCCCATCGTATCCATTAATTATTTAGCAGTAATTAGAAAGGCATCTCGTGAGAGGGTGACGTCGCCTAATGCCGTAATCCGTCTCGTCGACGCTGAGCTCAAGGGGGTGAAGTACTCGTGAGCTGCAAATGTAGTGTAAACACAGCTTCAACTTTAAATTGAGCAGAATGGATCCGAGACACGTGACAAGAAGTTATATTTTTATCGAGGGAGAAACGTGTTCGACCAAGCGGTTGTTCCTCATTCTTTTCTGGCCACAGGCAATCCACTTATCTGGCTGACTGCAGCAGCCATTATTTAAAATTCGCATTGCTGAGAGCTTGCAAATTGATTTCTTTGGCACCCTCTTTCCTCTTCTCTGTAGGCGGTTGCGCCGGTTGGGGCTGATGGATTTCATTATAATTACATTTTTCCAACGTTGAGCTGATGTTTAATTAACTGAAAAAAAAAAGTTCTTTTTAACGCCATCCTTAATAATGTTATGATACGGAGGGTATGAATAAATAACGCCGTTTTTCGGCTTAATTGGGAAACGATGTCGCTGCACGATTGATCAGAGAGGGTTAAAAGGACGTTTTGCATAAAAATGGTAATGGGGATGGAGATTAGTATTAGAAGTGCCCGCAAGCGAAATTTGGTTGGAGTGTTCTTACGTTTAAAATTTGCACAAAACTCTGGAAGCGGATTGTCGGCTCCCCGAAGAGAATCTTTTGTTATTCATGCAGCGCTGCGTACTATGGGGTTTATAAAAAGGCGAAGCCATCGTTCCACCCCTCTGGAGCTCTCATCCCTCACAATGCTCGCTTCACGAGCTACTTTAACATCGGTACGTTTTGAAGATTCAAATCGCCGCTTTGTTTTACGACGACTTCCTAACTACCATTTCTCCCGTTTACGATCAATCAACCCTTAGTTTTTGTAATTGGATTGGATACATTTAACGATTCTAATTGGCTTTTTTCCGAAGCGACACCGTTCATTAAAATCGTCTTCAAACTCTCTTAACATTGATTTCAAATGCAAGCTCAATTGTTCGAGATAAAAACTTGGAGAGGCAAAAGAGTAACGTTCCTTCTTTACGTGACTCTAACCGCTTTATCCGCCAGATTTCAGACGCAGTCACCCGCAAAGTCGAGTGAGCAGATAAGCCGATTTCTGATCCCCTCTGAATGTCACATCCGCGTGTGTGCCGACTTAGCAGATCCTTTGACATACTACGAAAATGAAATGAAATGTTTAGCCCGCATTAGGGCAGTTGCCCCCCGGTTTTTAGCTCCCTCTAAATAGACTATTAGATTTTTAGAGAATAGGTCATAATTTCTTTAATTTAATTTTTGCAGCAACAGAGGCCGGACCTTCCCCGACTGCTCCAGCAGATGCATGCCCAGCAGTTGCCAGCTCATGCTGCACCCCCTATTCCTATGATGCCTCACCCTGGTCTTGCTGGAGCCCCCCCCAAGCACGGCAGCTAGCCTTCTGGGGCTGTCGGGGGCTTTGGGGGCCCCCGGCCAGCACCCCCTTTCGATGCTGGCCTCCAAGCCCGACCTACATCGCCCCGATGACGTGAAATCGAACAGCGGTTAGTATATTAAGCGGCTTCCACCAGGCATAAAATTATTCAAATGGAGCACTAGCGCGAAACTATTTTCTTACAAATTCGAGCGGGTTTTATGGTCTGTGAACCGTGCTTTAAGTAATAAAACAAGACGGGAGCGTTTGTCACAGGGAGAAAGATATATTGAAATGTTTCGTTTCTTTTTCGCGGAGCTTTGACTCTATTGATCTGCTCATCGTAAATATGATTTATCATGCGATACAAATCGCGTTATGCTGGGAGAAATCGCTAGTTTTCGTATTGAGGGGAAAAAGTCGGGGTTTTTGTGCGTGTAAGCTGTGAGATTTTAATGATCTAGGTCTTTGAAGCTTCGGTGTGAAAAGTTTCAATGGGAAGCTTGATAAAGTGCTCTTTTATATCGTTGTAACGTTTCAGGTTTGATGAGGCTCATGCGCTACTTGAAACATCCGGAAAATATGCTCGGGAAAAAATGGGTCAGGCGCTTTTTGATAACGCTCATTATGAGTATTTGTTGCATCGACGATGCTTTTATGTCTCAATAAATCTCGGTGTAATTTATTTTCGTCGTTAATGAGATAATGGCGTGTTATAAAATCCATATAGTAGACTAGTTTATGACTTCCTTAAACAGCTTTCGTTTAATTGCGTTATTATTAAAATGTAATAAACCCTCGCAATCTTATTAAAGAATAAACGAATAGAAAAAGTAATAAAAATGTTTTATATCCCAACGGGGTGTCGCTTTCCATTATTTTACAAGTCGGTTCCAACAGCGCTGTAATTAGATATGAGGGAATGACTACGGGGTCTCTCGCTTTCAAATGCTTCATGAAAATACCCTCCAAAATACTCCCCCAACTCCACTTGATGTTCCACCGCTCTTGAGATTTTAATTTCATCCTCAACAAGGCTACTTGGCGCGCGAGTCAGCAAATATGTTGGGGTGTTCTTTAACTCGTCGTCTCTCTTATTGAACCGATCAATAACGACACTTTTTACCCGCTTTTTTACTCTCTCCATTCGAGGTTTTCGGATTCCATTCGAGTTTAATTGAACGAAGCGGAAGATGAATAAACAGGTTATTAAGCTAGGAAATTAATAATTGCTTCCTTGGCTGGTCATGTTTGCATGATAAATATTTATCAAGCTAATGATCGTTATTATCGCCATATTTCCTTATTTAAGTTTCACCCTTTGGTTCAATATTGCCATCAGCACAGTTTATTTTAATAACATTACGGAATCTTGCTCATCTCGAGGCGAGGACGAGCCTCTTCCGGGACCATTAGACGACTCGTTATCATGCTTTATTACGCTGAGAAATTTGTGAAGAGTGGGAGTAAAAATGGTGGATGCGCCGGGCTAGCCGTCACCTGTTTATGGTCAAGTCAATTTCGTTGTCGGTCGAATTAAGAGTAGTAAAAGTTAAATTGTGTCATAAATAATGAATAGGAAATGTGTCCGGGTTGGGAACGCCGGAAACTAATAAGAGTATCGTGTAAAATACCGATATTTCTCTTACATGATTTATGAATGAGTCCTTGGAGAACGTGAAGAAGTGAAAAAGTTTAATTTTGTGTGGTGAATTTATGTGCTTCAAATCAGGCTCTGAAGTTACCTAATGTGTCTATAAATTCCGCTCGTTCGAGCTTATTCCCTCTCTTTCTCTGTTTCCTCTCCAGATTTCGGTTGCGAAACGAGGAGCATTTTGCATTATTTTTAGAATTTCCATCTCGGGTTACGAACGGGTGGTTTATACCGACAACCCCAAATCAGACGGAATATATTATGGGATAAGGGTTGACGGCGGAGTTTTTAGCGAGGCGGAAAATGAAATTGGATTCGGGATTTTGTTGCCGGTAAATATTATTGATGTTTATTACTTTCATATTTAACACTATTAAACGCGCGGATGATCGGAGCGCGGTTAAATCTCCCCCGAATTTAATAAATACGAGTCAAAGTAAGACAGGGGAAACTTTTGCGAATTTACATTTTAAGGGATTTCCGACGAGATCAAAGAATCTGATAAGTCATCGAGCATACGGAGCTCGCATGGAAGTAATTTATTTGCATTGAAAGGCGCCGTCTTTAGAACGTTTGTGTACGGTAGTTAGGCAGAGTCCTCTATTACCGACACTCCGACGGATTCTTCAGCTCTTCTTTACTTTGAGAGGGCTCGCAAAGGACGGAACGACGCATTTGATGCGGAATGGACTGAGATCGAAAACACTTTTTATGTCACAAGGGGTGGTTCGCAGATCTTCCCGAGTCCCATTCAATCTTCGCCTTGCGGCTTCAATAGCGGCGCAAAGACTTTCTAAGCCATGAACAAGCAGATTGTGAGGACTCATTCACGGAAAGGGGAGTACATTTTTTTCTATTCAACCCTTTGAAAAATTACCGACAATGGCTTGTCTCCAAACCTTGTTTCTTAGCTAAATTGTTCATAAAATACCATCAGTGGCGGGGAAACCAAGCAACACTCCACCACTCTTTTAACATTGGACCATTAAAACAACGTAATGAGTTTGTAACAGTTTATTTATCTATACACGTATACAAAAGATACATAAAATGGAGTTCATGTCATTTTGAGTGGGCTTCAAGCGTGAACTGCCTACATTGTTCACTGCAGCGCTTCTTATAGTGTTTGCAGCGTTGGGAGGAGTGGGGATGCGGAAAGAGTGGGGCAGGTGTCGTATTACGTATTTGTATTGTTTATTGTTTGAATTAGTGTTAAAATTTGTTGGGATAAAAAGTGTTGCATCCGTCTCGATTGCGTCATGAACGATGTGGTGGAAGCAAGCAAGCGAAAAGAGATCCTGCCGGTGTTGTCATGCCAACCAGATATTGTAAGGAGCGTCTCATTCCGCCCCAATGCACCGCTTTCGAAGAATAATCATGAAATGCGAGGGTGCAGACGTACACCTTATTTTCCCTCGCCCGTATAAAGACGAGTTCATTCGCTCATAGATTTGCCAGGCGTAACCGGCTCCTAATTGAGAATTAAGTTACGGCAGCTTTGTAACTGCAGAACTACTAATTAATTTGGATTGTGACTTGGGAGCTTTGTTTTAATCTACATCTTCATTATGGCAGGTGCAACTCTTGCAATAAGATGTTTGCTTAATCTTGTTGATGTTTTATTCTCTAATAAAGTTAAGAGCTTGTCAACTGCCTACCTCTTTGTCTTTACGGATGCATTGTTCCTCCTACTAATTACCAACCGAGGCTGCATCCTTTGATCTTCGCACACAAACACACACGCGAGACGTCACGCAAGGCACCACTTTGATCCCTCTTCTAATCACGATTAAAATCATTATCGTGATTATTTTCCGCGAAAAATCGTCGAGCCTTTGCGAGCTTCCCATCGCGCATTTAACTTTATTTATTATTCATGATCCGCAGCTTAATGCATTTTAATTTGTAAAGTTTCCCGTCTATTTTCGCCGCATCCGCAGCGCGCGCAAATAAAAGAATCTCCCATGCATTTTCCATGTCACGTACTTTTTGTACAAATCACAAAAGCATAGATCCGACAAGCTCACAGATGCACCGCGCTATAAAAACACCGACACGTTCTGTACATTTTATCTCAATTGTTTTCGTCTCGATTGTTCCATGTTGCTGCCGATTGGACGATGCCTGCTGTTGGATGCTGTTGCCATGGATCCTGTAGGTATCAACTCCGCCGAAGAGCGTCACGTGAGTACCAATTGAATACGTAATTTCATTATATTACGCTTTTTGCTACGCTTTTTTGCATTATACAGACATCTAGAACGCTTTTATTTATTTAGCATGCACGACTGGGGGCAGCGCCACCACTTCCCTTCTTTTTGCTGCAGAAACATATTGAAATAAAGAGCCAACGATTATCGCTTGACTCGCCGGAATCGCTTCTAATCGCACCTGATAGTCGATGCATTAGCGGGGTTAATTATTCACTATGCAAATTTGTCGATGAATATGATCGCTCATTTAGTAAAAAATTAATAACGCAGCGATGTATCCGTAAAGTGTTTTCGTTGTTCGCTTTAAAAGTGTTTTTTGTCTGAATTAATTATCCGAAAAACAAATTTAAAAAGTTATGAGAAGATTTGAAGTAACACTCTTTATTGGATGTTCCACCGCTATCGTAATCTTCTCGAATGACTGGGGGCTTAATCTTGGAAGCGCGTTCGCTTGTAATCCCGCCAGTGATTTGTCACCCCTTATTGAAGTATTCCCTAGTTTCCACCCTCGAGAGTTGCATGATCGGTGACAGTGTCGATTGACTTGAAACAATTTACCGAACTAGCGTTCAGTCATTTCCTATTCACATCTGACGGTTTTTTTCCTTTGGAAAGTTTTTCGGTTGGAGGTAGCTAAGAGTTGTTTCAATATTTACACTGGTTTGAAACTATTATGTACACAAAGGCTATCCTGAATTCAGGATCAAATTAGCCCTCGGAGGGTTGGACAAGTGACAGACCGTAATATCCCCTTTCCGCGCCGACCCTCGACACGTGCAATCACACCCTTGGATCTCGATTACAACATTAACAACCCTAAGGCATGACTGCCCCACACTCCTCTACAGCTGTCGTGCTACGTGTTTCGGCTCCCTGGTTTACTGCCGACCACTTTTTCCCCCTTTCTCATATTGTTAAAGTGAATAAGGCCATTCAAGTTTTACGATGATTCCCATAGTATCAATATACCGACAGACATATTGCCGGTTTTATATTTTAGTTTATTTGGGCCGCAGGAACGTTTTATGGTTCATTATGTTCGTGTTAGTGAAGGATGTGAGAACGGTTATTGATTGACTTTTTATGCCGCGTATCGGGATTATTGATGGCGAGGTTTATTGGGGGATTAATCCCGAACCAAAACAAACTGATCGCTCCTCACCGGTGCTGATCTTTTTATACTTTAATAATGCCTGCTGGAGGGGGGAGAGGGGTGGGGGCCGTCCAAGGTTATTCAAATCGTCGCCTTGTCGCTCTGGGAATCCTCCGTTCTAATATGCATTCCATTCGCATACGAATCCCAACCCGAACGATTTCCGCACAGACGTATACATATTACATACATCTGTATGCTAAAACAAACCAATCTCGAGGCAACAAGCTACATCCATCCGTGAGAGTTTGCGATCACGGAATCACGACCCAAGCTACATCTCCGAAGAGGATCAGAGAAGGACGAGAACGGTGGATGTTTACATTCACAATTATTAACATCCCCGTCTGCCGGCGGCCGGATTTGTCTACGCGGAGTTGAGCGCTGGTGTCTTGTTTCTCCCCTAAACCGCAACTCGACCGCGGCGCTACACAAGTTTACATCCCGACCGCAGCTAGGGTTGAGCGCTGCGGTCGGGGGGTGCTATCCGTTCATTGCACTCCACGCCGCCGCTTACGGACGGTTTACACAGCACATTACATTTTTATTGGGGCGGCGGACAACCCACCGACTAAAAGGTTCTTATGCTGGTGACATCGCTCAAATTCTGGCTTGGACACTGAGAAAAATTGTTGATCACTGTAATACATGACGGAAATGTTTGCTGAGCGAAACACTCGACTTTTCAAATATTGACTGCTCGGCCTCATAAACCACCTCTTGAGCCGTCTGCAGAGTTGAAAGTAACAGTTCAGCAAGTGCCACCAGTTCATTAATTACGGGCGTTAATTAACGGTCGTAGTAAAAGCGCAAAGACAAATTTGATTAATTTTTAATATTGTGCGATCAGACAATAATTTCGCGTCATTAAATGGATAACGATCAATTATTGGTTTGGAAAATAACGTATAATTCCATAATTGAAAGGGAAACAAAAACACACGTTACTTAAACGAACCGAATTTATTATTTATATTAATTAGTTGTCGTGTCCCCGCTTCATTACATATTTATAAATAATTAATTAATGAATATGTACATTAACGCAGCGTAATTATCGAGTGGAAAGTCCACTCACGCACGCCCCCGAGTTAATATCGTTTTGTAAATGAGTTAGAACCGCGACTTCCTCAACCCTGTTCGTGTTTAAGTCGCGTGATTAAACGTGTCTCCACTTGTAGAGGGCGTTATCTCCAACGTTTTATTGAGCAAATTTCGCCCGATCGCATGCTTAGATTATTAACGTTAAGAAGAGGCATTAAAATGCGGTTGGCTCGTAAACACGCTGTGGTATATACGTGGACAGATGTTAATGTGGCGCATTGGTCCTAATTTACCGGGTCATAAATTTCTGGCCCGACAGGAAACACTGATCGACTACAAAAGCAGTAATCAATTCGACCATTCCATGCCCACATGTTATTACACTGGTATCTCTCTGTAAATTCGTTAATTATTCTGCGCGTATAATTGACCAAACAGCGATGGGGATTTTATTGCTTGCCGAACGCTCCGATATTGTTTTATATTTCAGGTGGGGTCGGCACACCAAAACCAACAACGGATTAACAAATTCAAAAGCAACCATCGCGCTTTTTTCATCGAAAATTGATCGCGAGAATCCATCAAGAGCAATAACGATGCAATTAAATATTCGTCTCCATTAACATCGCGATTACGCGCCAACTCGGGTTAATTAAATGTGTGACTTCCTCGAGAGAGTGGTGCTGCTTTAATTACATTCTACTGTGCTCGTGGCTGCACAAGACGTCTCTAAACCCTTGCAACCCCCGTTTTCTCACCCTCGTCTCGCAGCCTTCTCGAAAACATCCGGCATTTTGCTCTCAGATGCACAAATATTTCGCCAACTAAACTGAATTTTAACAGGAATCTTCCAACTTGTTCGTACAAATATTGAGTTTCAACCAACTATTCCCCAATTAAAGAACGAAATTATCTCGAGTCGACCAAGCGATCTGGACTTATTTATCAAATGAACTGGATAAATGTTCAACCGTGTGAAACGTCCCACTTGCACCTGGAGTGAGTTTTGTTTAATCTTTTTGAGTGCATGTGCATCGCTAATTAGCGCAATGTTGATTTTTAATTTTCGAGTAGAGCGTCGAAGATTGGGTTCGGTTTTTGTTGATGTTGGGGCGCTGTAATAAAAATGAATGTTGCGATTCGGGCAAGAAACGCATTTATGTAAATTAGGAGCAGTACGTAAAATGAATAATGAATTTGAAAGTTTAGAATCTAATGCATTCTCGCAGTGAATTACCAAATTAACCCCAGTCGCAAAGAAGGGGAATACGATTTAAACTTGTGACAATACTAAGTTACCCAAATTAAATTTCACGAAACCTCTTCTTCGCGAGCGCTGCCATAACTCAGCCTTAATTAAATTAAGAAAACTGCTCTCGAGTTTAGAATTCCAGAAAATATTTTTTGCCGGTAACGAGGCCTTTTGTCTTCCGAGCGCTCGTAGCAGCCAGATGGGTTTGTAAGGGGTTGTTTGAAGGATCTGGAGTATAATTGCACCTCGAGGGTGTCGTTGCCTTACCCCATTCGAGATGTTCACACCCTCGTCGCCGTAATTGTGTAATTTATGAAAGGAGTCGCACTTCCCAGTCCTAATTTCTACGCGCAAAGTGGGTAAATTGTTCACAGTCGCTCTGCGAGTAGTTGCTTGGCGGTTGCGCTGCGGCCAAACCCAAAGTAAAGACGACCGACAACTCCTTCAAGAAATTTTATGCCGCACGCAAGACGCGATCCGGACCTTTATTATTATGCATAGTTTATGCTGCATTATGCCAGCCACAAGAGATTTATTCGCTCCACTTCACACCGACACACCATTTAACTCCTGTCGCCCCCATGCGTGAAACCACTCTCCAAAGCGACCAACACTTAATGCACTTTTTGCCAATCACGCAAGTCCGAGTCACTACTAGTGGAGATTTTGGTGCTTTGTACCACATTTTCATTTCAACTGTGGTGGGTTATATAAATTCTATAAAGTTCATGACTAAGGGGATTTGGCATATTTTCTAAAAAACTGACGAGAGAAATATGAAATGTCGTGAGCTGTATTTGTGCGGCGACAGATGATTTCGCTTGTAGACATATTGAGGTGATGTTGTTATCTGTGGAAATCAGTATTTTTCGTTTCCCTCCGTGAAAACATGCGGCGTTTCAATTTAGTAAATTGAAAGTGCAGGTCTAGCATCTTCGGTTCGTTCTTTATTTACCGTTGCTGTGGGGTTTGTCGGATGGAAATAAAGCGCGGCATTAAGCGTAGCTGACAGCCGGCAAGGGCGGATAGGGACGCTAAATGGATTAGATACAGACAGGGGGAATGAAAAAATATTACACAACTAGCGATGATAAAAAGGTGCGATTTTAATCCCCGACGGAGGGTGGCTGAGCCGAGATTTGGCGTGAAACGGGAAAATTAAAATAATTTGTTTCCTCATCGGTGTAGAAAAAATTTCATGGCGCTGTCATAATCGAGGGTGAGCGTGAATCATCCCTAAGTGACTCGCTTATGCCCCATAATGGACAATATGTTGCTTAATGGTGCAGTCTGTCCCCTTGTAATAACTAATAACGCTCTCGTGGTGTGTTTTGCTGACGCATGTTACTATTCATGGATCCGTGTTTTGCGAGTAAAAACTGTGGGACCCCCAACACGCCTGGTTGCATAACTAGCGGCGGAAAAGTGCGCACGGAACAAGTTTTAATTGGGGGCGTTGCGGGAGAGAAACAAGGGGTGAGATGGCTGGGAGCGGCGGAACTCGCCGGGGGTAATTGAGAGAGATTAAGAGATCGGGCGCACCGCATAAACACAACCCTCGCAAGCGCAAATCAGTTTTCAATTTGAGATCATTGAATAATTAATATTGACTCACGGTGTCTCTGACTATTAACTGCTCTTTAACCAATTCCGGACTGCATTTTTATCGGCTATAAAACCACTCATGATAACCGGAGATAATTATTAGAGGGAGGCAACTAAACTATACATTATCATTAATCAGTTTCGGGAATACACATTTATGTTACCGCTCAGTATAATTAACTCGCAACACTTTTAACTTACACGTAACAATTTAGTCATAATTTATGATAGATGCTTATCTATTTTCAATTAATGGGAGGCCCTGAAAGATAATAGTTAATACTCTTGTAAACCATAAATTATCGCTGACATGGCTGCACTTATTTACATTCAACAAAAATTATGTTAAAAGCACACACCATCATCAATTTCCGTTATCACGAAATTTCTAATAATCCAATCGCCTTGCTGGCAACATTCCTAACCGACACTACATAAACATCTCGTTTGGCCAAGTGCCAATGCGAATTGCGAGCGAACAGCGAGCGAATTCATAAATCTGCACTTTCGCCTCGTTACAAAACGAAGTGTGCGTTATTGGATGATTGCCGAAGCATGAGTGAACCTTCAGAATTCCGCTCTTTCATCCCTATGCGAGCATTTGTCGCCTCCTACGTGCTGGAGCGCGAACTGCATTCTATTTACCGCGTCAAGAGTACGACTGATCAAAGGCTTTTGAAAAAGTCGCCTGCTTTTTCATTTTATACACAAAACGGCCAGGAATGTGAAACTTACCTCGTCAGTTTTACACGCAGAGTCACAGTCTGGTTGAAACGTGTCAAACTTTGTGTTGCGATTTTTCAACGCTCACGCGAAATGCAAAACGCTTGCTCTTTGTTAACTTTACATGGCCTCGATGTGCTAATTAGCTCGATTTTGCCCAATGCGAAATATTTAACGGTTTAAACGAATCAATTAGTCGCCGAAAAATACCGACGAAAACTCAATTAAAAACGATTTCCGATGATGGCGGCATTAAAACTATCGCGGCCGTAAAATGTTTTATCGGCAAAGACTGAATATATTCGAGAGGAAATAAAGAGATACCAAATATTTAAAGGTAATAACACGAATGAGTTTTTATGCCATCTGTAAATTTTCCAGTAAAAATCTCATAGGAATATAAACGCTCCAACGAACCATAAATATTTGATGTAACGGAGCGAAGTCGAACGACTAGCACTCGTGTGATGTAAGAATGTTATACCTACAGAGGAGGCGACTGAAGTGAGACTCTGAACACGTTATACATTTCACATAACGTCAAATTAAATATTAACAGAGACAAATACCCTGAAGCGAATACGCGATTATTCGCAAACGCTGGTCATTTTTGAAATGAATCGGGGGCGTGAGTGAGTGCGTCTTCTCCGCTAATTTATCTTAATACGATTTCAGCCTCCTCAATTTCAGGCTGGAAAGTTGCTTGTAGTAAATTAGAATGAATAGCATCCATTCAAACGCACCGTCTAAAGTAATCGAGTCATCCCTGAAAAATCGCGCCGGCTTTCAGCCCCTAATCAATTTACAGGACGCGGAAAAACTAGCACATTCTTCTGCCAGAGGCAGACCGCGCTGTAAAGTGACGTGCTCTAATCTATTGTTAAATCCGGCCGCTTCCGACCCTTTTATATTGTGTGTTGTACGTCGTCCCTGTATTAAGCGCCGTTTCAAATCACGGACCTTTTGTGCGGTCGAGCGAAACTGCACTTTATATTCTCCGACTGTTTCTGATTCGATGATTGTTTTGGCTGTGGAAATGCTTTAATTTTTTGGATGGGTGTGAATTAGGCCGTTTCCACATCGTGATAATGTGAAGGGTGTAGGAAAAAGAAGGGGCCCTCGAGCGTAGCAGGAGATTTGTGGCAGTTTTATTTTCTCGAGAGAGCGAACAGGATGGCACTACAAACAATAAAGTCCACGTTATTATATGTGCCTCGCATTTGAATGGCCCCTATTGTACAGGCACGGCAATAAAGTTAGCTTTCCTCATTCGTCGTGCACTTTACTAGTTTAGCGCCCTGTTATGGATTCATTGTCATCATTTTTAAATGTTGGCCGAAATGATTTATCCCTGCAACGATTTACAATTTCCTGGCTGGAGACTTGTACGAAATACTTACAATGTATAGGTGCTTTCTCGCACAAAGTAAAATAAGGAAATAATGCGACGTTCGTACATCTTGTGGCATATATGCAGAAATATTAAAGTTATGGTTTATGTTTTTAGCAAAGCTATAAACATTGCTACCGGCTTTCAGGCTTTATGACCGGGGTATCTTTATCTATTAAACATTTTCGCTCGGGTGGAGGACAATGAGTTTCACATTTTATAGCGCCCTCTTTTCCTTGGAAATAGAGCTGTCGGTGTAAAACCCGAGATGAAAATTCTAAATTGGCGCCATTGCTTACATCTCACCGCTGCTCCGCGTTCACCCTCAATTAATTACCAGTGCAGCGGTCCGCTTGAGCTTGACGAGTCCAGTCCATGTGCAGCGGAATGGGACATACAATTTATACGCACAATATTTGTATGTATTAAAGCCGGTTTGTCACCCTATCTTTCCGGTTCAGTGGTCCAGCCGAATGATTATTAGAGACGTGAAAACGGTTTGTTGGCAGCTGCGATTTACCTGGTACACATCGGGTACATGTTGGGTTCACTCGGAACAGGTATAAATTGCGCTTGATAAACCTGTTCATTATGTGTTTGCTATAGTTTTAATCGAATTGATTTATTGTGCCGTGATTTATGAATTTGCAAATCAAACGATATACCACTCGCATGACGGGATTAATTACCTTCTCTTTGATTCCGAATTTAATAATTGAATTTTCGATATGTGACAGCGGCAAAAATTAAAATAATACTCTCATTAGGAGTGACACTTTTAGGTTGGCGTGATTAGTTTCCAATTTAAACTTCTTTAATCTTCGTTTAATTAAACATTCAGTGAAATACTGATCTAACCTTGCAAGTCCTGGAATTAAAGTTGCTTGATCGTCATTGAATGGGATAATAAAAATTAATAGCTACTCGGAAAAGCCTCATACACGCTTAATGAACATTTGCGCATATTAATTGTGCGGCAGGAATGAGGACAAGACAATAATCAGTCTCCTGGCTAAGGCCATGAAACCATTCTACAAACATAGCGAGTGGAAGCGATTTAAGCGACTGAAGGCGATTATGTTAATCGTTGTTAATAAACGTTTGGCTGTAAAAGGGTTTTTTGCCGGCAGTCGAATCAGCATATTGAGTAAATCTCGTGGAAATAAAACTACAAGTTGGACGTTTGTATGCAAAAAGAACATCGGTAATACAAGGATAAACACATAATTTATATCCAACAGACGTTTCGTATTCTCCGGCGATACTCCGCAATATATCTAGGGGTATTTACGGGGACTGTGCGGTACAGGTGACAGTTGAATGTTACATAAAGCCTTTGAAAACGTGGTGCTCTTGTGGGAGGGCATAAAACCGCACTCAAGGGGTGTAAAGACGTCTCGCGGTGCCACTCTCAATGATGTCTCCTCTATCCATATTTATATTTGTTAGAAATCTTGTCACTTTATCGATCCGTGTTGGCAATTACGAAGTTTGGAAAGGCCATCTCCGTTCCCATTATATCAAAAGTTGGCGAACAAATATTTGATGGTAACATATGCGGTAGATCCGGAGGTGAACATTTCTCTTTTTTTCTCTCGGTCGGATTCAGACATCCCGGTGACAAAATACGTGTTTCGGTTCGGTATAGTTTCATTTCTCGACTTGGACAAATTCCCCAGGGGAAATAAAAGCTTCATCGACTCGAAGCTCGCACGAGAAATTGCCCGGAACACACGGAGAGGGGTTGTAAAACTCCAAAGCTTCCATGACCTATTTCATCGCGACAGACGCCTCATTTACTGGATTATTAACAGTACGTTCGCGACTGCAATTCTCGGTTACTTTAATGCCATTCCGACGTTTTCGCTAATTAATTGAATCGACACTTTTGCTAATAGTGCACAAACTAGAAAATCCGGTTCTTTGCCAAACCGATTTTAAACTAAACCGGTTTTATTTTGCAGCGGAACTCGATATCTCCTGCTGAGCGAGAGAAATACCGCCCCCGAACACCACAAGAATCCGAACACAAGAAACCGAAGAAAGAGGAGAAAGACATGGGACACGTAAGTATTAAAGTACGTAGTTTCAATTTTAACCTACTAATAAATTTCCCAACGTTTCATTTTTCATTTAGTTGCAAAATAAAGATGAGTGTCATGTGATGTGATGGCTGGCGGTTTTATTCGCAAAGATAAATTTCAAATTGCAGTCTTGGATTCTATTTTTACGTAATGCAGTTCACAGCTTGAGACATAAACATACGATGAAATAAACGAGACGTGCACTAAATGCATTCAATGTTTTATTAAAATGTAAAACGGTTGTAGGAAAGACGTCACCAGTGCTCGACTAACAAGCATTTCAAGAAAGTACATCTCGAAATTACAAAGCCACATGACCTAAATAACAAAATTGAACTGCACTTGCATTTCTCATCTCGAAATGGCATTACCGCAATGAACATTGAGAGTATTTCTTTTTAGATAAATTTGTTTCGCATTTGCGAATTATTTACGAGGATATAAGACGCTATTAAAATGTAAATGTTGTCAAGGTTTGCGCCGCGAAATTAATTACAAGATGGGCTTGATTTTTACGATGGTCAGACCATAAACTTTGAGAGGAATAATTTTAACCATTATGATTATTATTTATGACAGCGGTGCGTTTTTTCAGGCGTTGGCTGAAATGTGCCGCGAATAAATTAAGCTTTTTACGAAATTTTTCACACATTATTATTTTTCACACTTTATGACGACGCGGAGGCGGAACACAGATTGTTATTTTTATATCAACTTAATCAAAATAACCAAGGACAAGCTGGAAAAATATTTTCGCAAATTTCAATCTCTCTGCCAGTTAACAGAGTGTGCAATCTTACATAATTATGCAATCGTGGCTCATATTTATTTTCTCACGGCATATCGTAATGTGAATCTTCCAGTTAAACTATTTTTGTAATTTTGGTTATCAGATCGGGCATCTTAATCTAAAGTGTCGGGGTTAAGTTTAGTTTAGCATATTTTATTTATTCTGTTCAAATTCTTTTGTGTTTTCGAGCTAAAACTTAATTTTCCAAACGACGGAAACTATAATCCTGTTTAGCATAATTGGTCATCTCTGTACGAAACGCTTAAATTTCCTCTAATTTGGCGAGTAACGACCAGTGGCGCCACCTAATGTCTTCCAGTCACGGAAGCCGGGCCTTAAATTATATTTGAATTAAATCTCGTCATTTGACAGCTTCCTGAATCGAATTCTAATCAGCAAATAGTCGTCTCTCGGTCGTGATTTCTCTCGTCTCATGACTGTATATTTAAGGACAGGAGTACACGACATGCAGCTATTCGTGTGATTTGTGATAGTACGATAAAACTGTCCGTGAGGAGTCCCAACGACTGCACCTTCCGCGTGCAGCCGTCTGCACAACGCGTAGGCTACTTAACATTTTGCGACAAGTACGATCTATTTACCATATAATAGGCCGTTACGGTGTCTGTTTGATATCTTGATATCACGCCACCGTTATAAATCCCACAACTCGCATTTAACTTTTTAATCCGAGACAAAACGGAATGCCTCTAACAAGCTCGGCTTCCCAAACCCGACTAATTCACTAAAACAAGCAGGAATTTTTTTTACAAATTTTGACTCCCGTTTTGTCCTGCAGCACAGCGACGGCGAGAAGAGCGACCAGGACCTGGTGGTGGACGACGCGTCCGAGGACCCCGTTTCGCCCCCCAACGGCACCACGTCCCCCCGCGAGAACGGGATCGATAAACTCGTCCCCAAGAAGGAGCACCCGGGGCCCCACAGCCCGCGCTCGGGCACCTCCAGCAACGCTTCGACGCCTTCGACGAAAAAACTGGACGGAGATAAACCGTCGACTCCCATCTCGAAAAGCGTGACTCCCACGTCGGCGGCGGGGTCGTCGTCTGCCGCCAGCGGCCTCAAACCGGTGGTCAAGCCGCCAGCGTTGGGACAATATCCGCCGTACCTAGCCGGCATGTCGAATGGTAATGGAGGTGTGTAAGAGTGACCATTTGCATAATTTGATGGTTTTAGGAGCGCCACATGATCTACAAGCAGCTGCAGCGGCGGGGGCTTACAGCGGACTTCATAACAATCTTCCACCTGCTTTGAATAATTATCCGCGCCCGCCGTTGCAAGTCGGCTACGATCCGCATTCGCAGATGAGGGCGCCCGTGGTGCCGGGCCTCGGGGGCATCCCCGGGGGGAAGCCGTAAGTTAATGTGACAAGATAACACAACTTATTTTTGGAAGTGATTATGATTATGAATACCTTCACGAAAACTATGAATGCCACTCGGCCGATGTGCAATAAGTAATAGACTCGGTTATTCGCTCCATATCGACCTAATGACGTTTAAACTATTTCAAATTTGAAGTATTGTAGTTTTCTCCATTTGGGAAAAAATCTACTGATAACTAAATACTAGGATGGAACACGCTTACAAATAAAACGTCCGGCTTCTCGATACTTCCATTACCGTCGCTAGATGGCGCAGTTGTTTCCAGTCCGTCTGTTTTAACAAGTGTCAAGCGGCAGCACATTTTTAAATTCTGCCCTGTTTAAGGGTTTAAGAGTCGTATTGCAAATATAAGGTACAAGAAAGGTGTTTAAAGGTAATTTTACGTCTGCAAAATGCAGACAGCAGTATATATTACATAATTTAAAGGACTAAAGGCTCTAATTAGTCAAATTAATAACTAATTTGTTTAGAGCATTCTTGACAGGAAAGCAGGAAATAAAAGGGATAAAGGAATTGTTGGCTAGTGAAATAACCAAATAAATACAAAATAAAACACAAAAATCTAATTTTCCCACTTAGCGATTCAAAAAATGCACTTACCTTTATGGCATCTTCTGCTACAGTTTGTAGCAAGACATTAAAAATAAATAAAAACAAACTCAATACAAAATTTATTTGTGGTTTTTAATTTTTTTTCCGAAACGTTATACAATTAAAGTAATACAGTTATTAAATCTTTTTATTTCTTCATTTCGCTACGTCTACGAACTCACCTAACTTCAGTACAAGATGTTAATAATACCGCATATTCACATCTCACTTGGGATGAAGAAAAAGTGTACTTACCTAACTTTATGGCATTTTATTCTGCTGCAGTACTGATGAAATAAAAAACAATCTGCCATTAAATTAGATGAAAATATTACAGATCACTTTTAAACCGCAAAATTCTGATTTTATTTATAATGCATCCGTTTGCGACAACAGCGAGTAACAAACTGAATAAAATTAAAAGGCACCGCAATAATTGTGTAAGAATATGGATAAAACGTTACCAACAAAAAATATAGTCTGTCATAACGAATTATTGCAGATTGGAAGCAAAAAGGTTTGTTTGATCCATTGACTTTTGTTACGAAACGACTTCGTTACTTAAGGTTTTTTTGAGGTACCTATCTGAAAAATATACAGGGAGGACCACAGTTAAGGTCCAATCGCTGTAACTCCTTTCTTGAGCAAATAATTTCAGACAAAACATTTTACCTAAATCGTAACTTCTTTATTCTAAAAGACACAATTAAAACAAAGCCACTTTTTAAGCAGAAGTTAATCATATAGGCATCATTTGTTTCAATTATTTCTTTAAGTGTACCTAGGTAATAAGACAATTTATGCTTTGTGGAAATAATATTACAGCATCCAAGTTTTTTGGCTTTAAAAATTTTTGAGCGTTTCGATCTTAGATTAACAATTTGGGGACCGCCTTAATTTCAGTTAAAAATACGTAGAAAAATTGTCACTATCTCCAAAATTACGTTTGTTACATTTAAGCTCGCTTGTTTGAGAACGATTTAGTAATAAATAAGAAGTACCATATTAGATTTGGAATTAAACTAATAAGTCTGTTTTTATCGCACTTCTAGAATCCGTGATGGAGTGTATTCTTATCGCTCTCAGTCAATTTTTTCGCACCTTTCCGGGTAGTTTTTCTATTAAAACAAAACAGTAAAATGCAGACTCAACACGGAGATAAAAATTTAAAATAGATTCAATTTTTTTATTTTATACCAAAAGATCTAAAAGTCCTCTAATTAAAATAGAAGAAAATGGAAAATAGAAAGACGTCGCGTCGCGATTAAAAAGTGTGGCAGGGCCACGGTACATATTTTTGTGTTATCTTTTCAAACGATTTAAATTTTCAGTTTTGTAGATTACAGTGAAGTTGTAAATATTTTTTGCAGAGCTTACTCGTTCCACGTTAGTGCCGACGGCCAGATGCAGCCCGTTCCGTTCCCTCCGGACGCGTTAATAGGTCCCGGAATTCCCCGTCACGCCCGCCAAATAAACACTTTGAGTCATGGCGAAGTGGTTTGTGCAGTGACAATATCCAACCCAACAAAATACGTTTATACCGGTGGCAAAGGCTGTGTCAAAGTCTGGGATATAAGTCAGCCCGGATCCAAGAGTCCAGTATCACAATTAGACTGTTTGGTGAGTATTAAACCCTCTCTCTCAACACCCACTCATTAATTTAAATTTTACAGCAACGTGATAACTACATCCGATCTGTGAAACTCCTCCCTGATGGACGCACCCTCATAGTCGGGGGCGAAGCCAGCAATCTGTCCATCTGGGACTTGGCGAGCCCCACACCCCGGATAAAGGCCGAGCTGACATCCAGTGCCCCAGCGTGTTACGCTCTGGCCATTAGTCCCGACTCCAAAGTCTGCTTCAGCTGCTGTTCCGATGGTCATATTGCCGTGTGGGACTTGCACAACCAGACGCTCGTTCGCCAGTTCCAGGGACACACCGATGGGGCCTCCTGTATCGACATTTCGGCTGATGGTACTAAGTTATGGACTGGAGGACTGGATAACACGGTGCGAAGCTGGGACTTGAGGGAAGGAAGGCAACTGCAACAGCACGACTTCAGCTCGCAGATCTTCTCACTAGGGTATTGCCCCACGGGCGAGTGGCTGGCGGTCGGAATGGAAAATTCGAACGTTGAAGTGCTCCACGCCACCAAACCGGACAAATACCAGTTACATTTGCACGAGAGTTGTGTGTTGAGTTTGAGATTCGCCGCTTGCGGGAAGTGGTTTGTTTCGACAGGGAAGGATAATCTGCTGAACGCGTGGAGGACGCCCTATGGGGCCAGCATATTCCAGGTAGTTAACCCACCTCAGTTTATTCAAAAATCTATCCATAAAAAAATTGCTGTCCTATAACGATAGTCAAGGCTGAAAGTTATACGGTGGCAATGACTGTAGCTTGTGGTTAAGGGTAGAGTACAGATCTAGTTAGTGACAACGTATTTATTTTTGGCCAACTTTGGATTTGTGATTTATGGTCTGTTTATCTGTTTATGTGTGCTTTAAAACTATAAAAACAACTCACTTTTTACATTTTTTTTAATTAGTTTTTTTTTTCAGTGGCGTAAGTTAATTTTGGCCGCCTCTGCCTGACATTTTTTCAAAAAAAAAAAAACAAAACATTTATTGGTTAATTCAAAAATTGGGATTTACAAATTTATAATTAAAAAAATATAAATTTTATAAATTATTTTTTTTTAATTTGTAGCACAACCCATTTAATTAATTAAAAAAAAACAACCCGTTTATGTATTAGGTATTTTTTATCAAAATAAGATATTTTTGCCTCCTAAAATTTTGCCGCCCTGGGCCTCTGACTCTTGTACAGAAACTCAATTTGTGCTCTATTTGACTCCAATTGCCATTTTTTGTTAGAACTGAAATGACATAATTTGTTTATTGTTTGTTTTTTTTTTCAGTCGAAGGAGTCGTCGAGTGTGTTGAGTTGTGACATTTCTGCGGATGATAAGTACATTGTGACCGGCTCTGGGGACAAGAAGGCGACAGTGTACGAGGTCATCTACTAGGAATAAACGAGTGGTTTTTCACCAACTTCAGTGCCGAACGCTGAATCCGTGTAGTTTAAATTGAAGAAAAAAATGTGATAATTATGTGTAATAAACATATGAAGACAGTCACAAGATTAGTGATCTGATGTGAAACTAGATTTTATTCTTAGATTCAGTGATCTCCATGACAATTGAATGAACCATGCTTCATTGTAAATAACGATTCTTTGGTTTGATTTACAGCTACCTTGTTGAATGAGAGTGTTGTTAAATTGACATGAATACTTAATTTTTATGATTTTGTGAGTTTTCCGTCGGGGAGGTTGTAAATAGCACCGATAAGAGCATTGTGCACTTGTTTTTTATTTGTTATTTAATATGTAGCAGGAAGCATGACTTGAAGGATAAAACGAAACGTGAACACAAATGTATATTATCTATATATTTGTAATTAACCCTAGTGTCGATAATAAAATTTAAAAAGTATCTCAGTGTTGCCTACACAAATTTGCTCCAATTTTGCATGTGCAAAACTTAGTACCTTTGTGTAAATTAATGTGTTTCGGTTCGTTTAGATAGCATTTAATACGTCTAAAATTTATGTTAGAGATTTGTAGATAATTGGAAAAATATATTATTGTTTTTTATTTTTTAATATTTAACATGCAATTGTTTTAATACAGATCTTAATTTTAATATCTAGATATGAGACGAATAGGTAATGCTTTACCTTTCTAAACAAATACGTTGTTCAGTGGCGTGTACAAGATAACATCGCGCAGATTAACGTGTCGTGTTATTATGTACACGTCAATTCATGGTGTGTTCATTCACGATACAAACTTACAATAGACCAACTACATGAACTTTTCATACCTCAACACAAGCAAACAATAGCCCAAACAAATGTATTTTTATCATACAATTGAAAATAAAACTTATGTTACTTGCATTTTAATACCGTCGTATCATTTCAACAATCCGATCCTAACTTCCGCAAACCGCTTATTCAATTTTTAATTGCACTAATCATCCTGCAGTGCTCCATTAAATTAAGCATCACGGTTACATTTTATCGGTGATCATTCATAAATGTTTTATTTCGAAGACTTTTTGCAGTTAACTTTTTCTTTATTTTCAACATTTTTTGTATACTTATATTTTTCTTAAAAACTTTTAATCCAAAACTGTTATTGTTCTTTAGAAGATGATATAATCTAGTTTCAATGTGTACAGTTTACTTAAATATAATAATAACATAAAGGGAGCTTCTGGTACAATTTCTAAGGCAGAATTTAAATATGAAATTATGTTGTAAAAAACTGCACCTAATCTTGTCTATTTTTATGTAGAAAATTTAATAATCAAAACAAAATATTCACTCCACGAGGCATATTAAATACAAAGTAAAAATAAATTAAATGAGTGAACAAAATCCGTTTGGTACATAACCTAGCCTGACGTGTTTTAGCAAAAAAATATTTTTTGTTACGCTTTGGTGTAGGTGTTTTAGAGATAAAAATGCTTAAATTAATTTTAATTTTTTTAACTGTAGACAACCTGTTCAGTCATGTTTAATTTCAAACACAGCGATCTCCAAAAAATTTTTGCAAATAAAATTTATTCAAAAAACATTTTTTATATTTTTGAATTTTTTCTCTAGTATTCTGAGATACGATCAGTTTTTCTCGTTTCCTGAAAAGTTAATACAAATCCTGGGGCCTGTACTTTTTGGAGCAATACCTCTCACTTCTCAGTTTTAACTTTAACTTTACTATTATTTAATGTTCTGTAATTTTCATTTTCGAATAGGGAATTTTCTGAAAGCTTTTACAGAATTTTTTGAAGCGTTTCACGAACGTTAAGCTTTTGGCTGCGAGATGGCGCACCACTCCTGAAATGCGCTGAAATCTGGCTGAAATCGCTTAGCAATTAATTTTCTGCGGTATTTTGTCTCCCTGCGTGTTATCAAAAAACGTAAAAAATGAGTTTGATGGTCCGTAATAGCCATAATTGAGTGGCACTTGCAAACTTTTAATGTTTGCTATTAAATGTTTCCTTCCACCCGATTTGAGTCAATGTTTAGATGTTTAGCATATTTTTCAATGCTGAATCGTCAGATATTTAGTTCGAGTTTTGAAATATGCACCTGACCACCAAAAAACAAAACTAGCGGAAATTCCGAAAGAAGTCTGCATTATTTTTGCGTCGAAGAATGTTAATTTTATGACAGTCGTTGTAGCGCTACTGAAACATTTCCGAAAAATTTATTAGCAAATTTATAAAATACACCTCTGGACCGCCGCTAATTTAATTGCAGTGCGGCGTTAAAGAATAACGGAAAAGTTTTACGAGAGGATTTATGCCTTTTGTTACATCTCGTGAAACCACTATTCACTAAAGTTCGGGTAATAAAATGGACAGCTTTATGAAAAGAATTGTGAAATCGTTATTTTTACCTGGAGCTAAGGTAAGTACTTGGTCCACAATGTACTTAGCGAGGACAATGAGGGAAAATTCGGGGTTGTTGGCCTTTCACAATCAAAAAAATTATTTTTCGGTTTACTTCTTTGTGAAATTTTAGTGGGGAAGCGTTACGGATTTTTGTGAGCTTTTGTACTACAAAAGCAGGAGGATATTCTTTGGGGGACACGTGGGACCATTTCTCAACGTATTGCAAATTGCACAAAGGGCTTTCAGAGAAATGACGGATCTTCTCATTCAAGTCGTAATCACTTTTCACGCCTCCTTAACGAAACATAAATCTAATGCCTTGACCATTTATAACAATTTGGAACAACTTGAGCTAAATATTATAATGATTTCCTTGAAATTTTCAAATTAGAAATTAAGGGAATTCAATTCTTTGAACGCTGTGGGGGTTTTAGGGACTTGGACCCAAATGGGGGGCCGAAAGTCACTGATTTTATCAAATGTGTGAGCATTTGCAGCGATTAAACCGGAAGATTTCGTCATCAATTTTAATATGTATAAATTTTTTATTTTTGAATTATTCATTTCAGCAGTTGAGTGCTCTTATCGACACTTAGATTTTAACAAGGTTTCATTAAACCCAGATTAGTCACTTACAATTACATTTTCCGGTGTCGAAATCAAAATATGCATTGTTGTTTACCAGATCTTGTCAAACTAATTGCTATTTTTCCATTTGAGAAGTTATATTTTTAGACCAAACCGGCGGCTAGCTTTCAGGTAGTATAATTAAGTCACCTCTTTACCTTATAACTTTTGGCGGTAAATTTCTAAGAACATTTTACCTGATTCTCTCTTTTGTGTTAAAATTTGCAAGGTTGTAAGTCTGAGACGATATATTATTTAATCGTGACATTTAACACATAACCATTACATATAAAATAAAACAATTTTGTAAAGCGATTGATCCAAATTTCACTTGCTAAATATCACTGAAGCACGAGTTTTGATTCCTAAATCGAGTCTAATAACGAGTTGTTTTTACGTAAGTAATTATAACTACTATTTTGTCGAATATGTCGGTGGATCGAAAAAATTCTGGGTCAGTTAAAGGTTTTGGGAAACGCCTTTCTATGGCATTGACATCCGCGCAACAAAGTGGTTTTGCGTTTCATCAAATACGGTAGAAATAACCAATAACTACAGAAAACTGTTTTTTTGTAAAGCAAACCTTGTCGACGTTGTTTGTAATTGCAATTGCCCAATTACAAAGTGGCAAATTATGTCCTCACTTGCGAAATTGAACACAAATTAACATAAATGGGGATGAAGAAACGTAAAAATAGCTGACAACAGCTTTCTTCTTAACTTGAACACCTTCCCATCCTAGAGGTTTCGATTTTTTTATCAATTAACTTTACAATTATTTTTCTTTACGTTAATTACGAGTATACACACATATTTTGCTTAAAATTTGCCCTTTTCGAAAAATAAGACAAACCAATTTTTTTTTAGTGGCAAATTTTTATCTTTACTCAATTATAAAGTACTATTACAAATCTGGCTAATTGAAAAAAAAACAGAAAAATAGGAATAATAATATAATAATATTTTATTTAGTAATAGGCTAGTGACAAATCTAGCATCTGAAAATTGCCGGGTCTTGTTAAGTTATAATTTTGAAACCATTGATACAGGATTTGATAAAAATTGGTTTTTAGTCGAGTAGATAATCATTTTTTCCTTAGCTAAAAGAAATACTGAAAAAAAAATTGTATCTACTAGACTACTGTTGACAAGCGGGAGCTTTGGAGCTTCCAAAATTAATTCAAATTACAGATTAAACCTTCAAATAATGTACGATTTTAGCAACAAAGGTGTCACCACTTTACAAAATACGAGTACAAACATACTTCTCCGAATCCTACTGACTGAGTCAATTAAATCTATAAAAAGGAACACTGAGCTTCGAAGAAAATATTAAAACTGGCTTTGGAATACTGAATTCGGAAAATTTAATACATAACTATTGTTAATAGTTTTTTCGAAAAATGATTAATTATTGAACAGAATTTCTACACTGCTGAAGACTTAATTTTGTTTTCTGATCCTAGTAATGTAATATGTACATACCTGCAAATCTACTTGCATTTGCTGTTCATACCAAGCAATGGCATATTTCCATATGGGCTAAATGGGCTATAGCCCAGGGCGGCAAAAATATCTTTATTTTAATTTAAAAAATGATGCTTAGTAAATAGACGGGTTGCATTTTTTTAAATTAATTGATCAAATTTTTAGTTTTCGTCGGATTTTTTCACTTCTTAAGTTCTGAATTGATTGATTAATGAGTTTTAAGGAGCTTTTAATAGTTTCAATTCATATTACAGAAAACGATAAGTAGTGGTACAAACACCTGAGTAGTATACAATACAGAAAAATGTCTTTGAAAAAAGTCAGCGGCAACGTAATATTATAGAAAAAAGTTGTAAAAATTACTGCGTTTTTTGCAAAACAAAATCTTTTTAAATAAATATTAGCTGATTTTTTAATATCATTAATATCATTTAGAAAACTGTTTGGTGACATTACAAAGAACTTTTTCAGCTTTTTAAATTTAATTTTCAGAACTCTCTTGCATTTTTAGAAAACTTGTGCTAAAACTGGATTTGCTGTTTCATTCAAATTTGAGGTGCACAAGAGGATTTGTAAACTTTTTCTTATTATCTGAATTAACCAATAGGTTTTTTTGAAGAAACATTGTCATAGACGCCACTGAGAAAACGTAGATATTTGTGAATAATTGTAACTAAAGGCTTTGTGTTTGTTTATGAATTCTTTTCGTCAACTCAATTGTCTTGCCGTTTGGCACCAGAGGAGTATTAGTTTTAGGGACGCGGACTTGCTAGCATTAGCTAAACGTACGAATTTTCCTACCGACTGCGCCAATTAAGTTTGTAATAGGGAAACAAGGCATGATGTGGCGAACGCGATTAATATAACAATCGGCAATTTTTCTGGAGTTTTGAACAAATCATCTTCGAAAATAAACATAACATAATAATCTTCGTTTGCCAGTGGCTAGTCCACCACTAACAAGAATACCCCTTTCAGGCTTTGGCCGTGTTGGAAGTCTTTGGTTCGGGCTGTCCTCTTGGTCTATAAGTAAAAACCAAAGTGGATCTTTCCATATCTCGATTAAGCAAAAGATCGTTCCAAAAGGAGCAAAAGTGCGAAATTCTCAAAAGCCGGTTACGTCGGTTAGTCGAGCACGTGTTCGCCTTTGTTTGCAACAACCGTCGTCGTCCCACATCGGCGTGTTCTGCGCCTGTGGAGAGGGATTCTCGCTCCTCGTCCAATGGAAGCCCCAGGTTCAAAATTGGCGGGCCGGCTTCGTGGGCCTCCTGCGCGCCAGTGGGCACATGTCTCACGCCGGGCCCTCGTTCAGTCAGTCTCTTGCAAGCGGCGCGTCTGCTTGTTCCACAATAACGGTTAGACCCTAAACTAGAAATTACTATATTTTTGTACGAGTGAATCGTTTTTACTACTTAGCGTCGTTTATATGTCTTATGAACCTTGTTGTTGCGCCTGAAGCCGGTCGACAATCAGTTCTGGGAGCGGAAATGCCGGCGTCGAGCCTCTTCTCCGACATGGACCGCGGCATCGGCGACGAGCGCGCCCTCCAGCTGGCCCTCGAGCTCTCCATGCTGGGCTTCAGCGAGCCCCTGAGCGCGGTCTCAGAGCCGGACGCGCCCGCGGACCTGGCGCCCTTCGTGGGCAGCCTGGCCACAGTAGGGCTGGACGAAGTGCGCTCCAAGAAGTCGCAGAACATGACCGAGTGCGTGCCGGTGCCCAGTTCAGAACATGTGGCCGAGATCGTGGGCAGACAAGGTAGGGTATTGATACACCGGCTTTTTACCGATTGATAGACTAGAGGGAAAAACACGAGGATGGACCGAAATAACTCCTTTTGCACCGCGAACAACAGTAAACATGTTTATTTTAACGTTTGAATTGCAAATTTTTATGATTAACAACACTATCGCTGCGCCAAATGACACAATGGTGCTAAAGTAAAGGAAATTTTACACCGAAAGCTCGACCGAGCTTTTTGCTCCACTTGGTTCAAGTTGAGGAAAACTCGCTCCTGCGATGCATTATTGCGTTTGCAGTGAGTTCTGCCACCAACTCAGTCTAATCTTATCAAAATAATTTAATATTTTTAGAAGGTGTGCTAAACAAATATTTAGTCTTCCTTTAATTATGATAATTGAAATTATTGTCAACGAATATTTAAGTAGTTATTGTTGGAACAAGTCCAATATTTAGTGTTATTTAAAACTACGAAACAAGATTTAATGTCGCTAAATAATAAATTGGACTTCTAAGTTTTTATTTTTGCTTTTCTATTACTACTATTTAAACACTTTTTTTTGTGATAAATGTAAACATGAGTATAGGCATTTTATAATTTCTTTTCCGATTTCAGATAAAAAGATTTGTTAATTTACGTATAATGTATTTCCAAGGAAAGTTTCTGAAAGCTTTGAAAAAATTGAATAGTATTTATTGTTTGTTCACAAATTCTTGTAACTATTTTTATACTAAATACAGTAGTCGTAGTTGGATGAATAAAAACTTGGATAAAGCGGTATATTTATACCACTGTTTGTAAATTATTATACTATGTACTTATACAGTCGAACTTCGTACTTCGGTAATTGCCAACAAAATAACAAGCGTCTAGAAATGAATGACGTGTTATCAAAAATAACCAAAAACAACATAAGATTTGAATGCAAATGGCAAGCTAATAGAATATGTTTTAATGTGCAGTATACAGGAAATACATATTTTTCGACAAAAAAAGTAAATTGACTTTATACAGGGTGTTAGGGAATATGTTAGCAATGTTTTTATCTGAGTGTTATGGTCAAATGAGTCTTCATTTTTTCATTTTTTAATGGCAGTTAATGGTTAATGGACATAGTAGTCAGGGACGTTTTGAAAATTTTAAAATAAAGTTGCTAGCATGACATTTTTCTTTTTTTGTAAAATTTAATTAAATATAACAAAACACAATTGAAATGGAAGAATTACGGAGTGGACAAAGAAGTTAATTTACCTCTGCCGTTTTGTCAATAATTTTAAAATACACGCTAATTTTTATCATCCTGGTTGAGCGGTTTTCAAAAATTTGGAACCTTAAGCTCCAAACGATTTTTTGGGAAAACTACATTTTCGATATAGTAGGTATACTAGTTATTTATTATACAAATTGAAATAAGGATCCATAATCAATGTTGAAAGGATTAATCGTTATTTTTTTGTAAACTGATGATGAGGATTGTGTGTCCTCGAAACATGTTTCATGAATTTTAATTTAATATAAAATATTTTGACGTGACCTAGACATTTTTTATTAACCCTTTGAATTTATTATACAAGACGATAAAATTTGATTTTATCTTGTAAAGCGCTCGATAATAGTGAAATTTATCGTCGTGTACAAAACAAAATTTTATTTCATACTCCATTATTTGATTGAATTTCTGAGTTATTTTGGTTGACAATGAAAAAAAATCGTCATACAACAATGTTTGTGAACTAGACGATAAAATTCTGTTTTACCATCAAGTAAATAGTGGATAAAATACGATTTTATCCTTGACGATGGAATAAACGAATTTTACTTGATCGATTCTTTTTGATATTTTCTGCCTACCTTCAAATTTTTGCTAAACCAATCCCCGACAAGCTGTATATTAGTTATTTTTTGTCATTTTAATAAAACATGCTGATGCTGATGATGTTGTTTCGTGCAAAAAAAATCATAAAAAATTTGTCGCTAGACTTAAGTATGAATGCTGGGGGAAAGAAAGACAAATTGTGGTCTAGGGTTCGAGAATCAAGAAATTCGACTTTCGAAGTTCTACGGTTCGAGATACTGAATACTAAATATTAGGATTTCGCAGTTTTCGTACTAGGGACGAAGGTTTGACTGTATTATAATTTATTTTGAACAAAAGCCCAGAAGTGAACAAACCTAAAGTGGCGGTCTTTTGAGGTTCGTTATAACCGAAGGCTACTGTATATTATTGTGACAGTAAACAGCAAATAAACATTGCTAAATAAGCTGTAAATACCTTCGGTATAGACAACAATCATTAACCTGAATGAAATGCCTAGAAAGCACTTTTACATATTTACATCACATTTCAGTAATTATAGAAATTCGATAAAGCGAATAAATTTGTGTTCACTACCTATATATTACCATATTGGAAATTGTTTTCCATGCTTAAAAATAACCAAATTTCAACGCCTTTGGAAATTAGATGAGATTTTTGAATTGGCCTTGAGCGTCAGCAGCAAATTCGGATTAATTTTTGGAAATACTTTCTGCGTTGCCAGCAAAGTGCTGAGGAAGTACCTTTCCCTCTTTCCACTCAATTTCAGATTCCTAGTGGAATTAATTTATTTTTTGCGCACTGCTTTGATGTATAAATATGATCTCGGGGAGAAACCATCTGTTTAATTATTTTCGAGCGATCTGTGTCCTTTTGTCGGCTCTCCATTCCCCGAATCGTTGGAAGTTTTCCGTTTGGGTTGCTTCTCCCCTTCACCCTTTACCAAAACTTACAACCACTATCGTGGATTACAGGGGGTTGTTCACCCCGCAATCTCAAATTTTCCTGCAACTGTATTCCCACACACTTCGACAATTTCGTGTCGTCGTAAGGGTGTAATATTATCTTCTCCACACGGGTGTATTGATCGACATTGGAAACTACCTATGCAGGATGTAACGTTTCTTTGTTCGGGTAATTTTTGTATTCTGTCAGAGTATAATCTTACATGAGTCAGTCACAGGAAGTTCGGAATTACTTCAGCACCGTACGTTTACATTGGCTATTGATAATAAAACTTTTCACAGGTAGAAAATTTGTGAGAAAACTAATCGAGAGTCGGCAGCTGTACGACCTTTCTGCAGGTAATTCTCTTACCTGCAAACCGGCCTTATCTTTGTGTAAAATTAATAGGGGTATGATAATAAAACGAAAGGCACTAATCCAAATTTAATTTTTCTGGGACCACCCCTCTGGAGTTATGAAATTATTGATTTTTTCAAGGGGCGACGCAACGAGGGGATAACTTGTAAATTATTCCGGTGCCGTGTTGCCACTTTTCGAAATTTTAACGGTAAATAATGTGATAAGACGGTTTGTTTACCTTTTTAATCTCGACACCCGAAAGTAATTCCGTGTTACATAAAAAACCCAAAGTTGAATGAATTCTCATTTTCAACTTGCAACAAATGTTGCGTTGCAACCGAGTTCACGGTCATTCACAATTCCTTTCGTTCCTTTTCGTTTTAATTTGTCGTCACGAAGCTAAGTCATTTATCGCCAATGCAATTAAAAATTTTGCATTCGCAGCGCGGTGAGAAAAACCACAAACTCATTTAGACGAGGTCATGATCGATTTTACGTATGATCTATTTACGGTATGCGTTTTATTAATGTAATAACGTAATCTACTAGACGAGCTTCCTACTCCAACGGTAAGTTTGTCTGGCGTTCGATAATTGCATCTCGTCTACTAATCGACAAAAATCACAAGGAAATGAAGTTTTTCCCCACATTTCTAATGCGACTCCACTTGGGTCAATGTTTCCCAACCTTGTTCTTGCGAGGACACTCGCTAAATGTTATTTATTACATAATTAATGAAATAGACTTGTTTTGGAAAATTCACTAAACCAGTATACTAAATACGAAAGGCCAAGCAGACTGATAAATAGGTTGATAACACCGATTCTCTCAAGCGCCGGAATTATGTAAGAAACTTCAATAACTACTATCATAACATAGGAAGAAAGTTGATAAAACTAAGCTAAAAATAAAGCACTTAAAGGCTACCAGGAAGAAATAAACGCGATTCGAGCTGTAGTCCGACCAACCTAGCCCTAACTAACACCTGAATTGAAGATTTCTGAAGAGGTCTCCTGTTTTTGGGCGCCCCTGTATGTACCACTTGTTGTATAATAACAAGATAAGTACATTAAATAGTTAAACACTTGCTATCTGATAATGTTTGCTGTCAAATGTTTGTTTTTACGAAAATTTAACACGGCATAAATAACCGTGCTCAATTTTTTTGCATCAAGCTCCTAAATTGAACTTGTAAATAAATGTATCTCGCGTAATAATTTCCTTGACCTTGTTGGTGATCCGTCAAGGCCGCGAGTTTATTCACTAGGAGAGAACGACCGCTGGCTGAAGACAATAGAAGCGGCGTTTGTGTAACAAAATCGTGGCTCGCCGAAAAGATGTGTGCCACAAGTTTTTGTGGAAGAAATTCCGCGGATAGGCCAAGTCTGGGCGTGTTTTCTTCTTTTTGAACGTCTGGGTGCTTTCGGAAGCAATAATAAAAAGGATGCAGACGGATCAGGTTGCTCTCGCGGTCGAGTTTCTTCATGTGTGGGACTGGAGCCGCTTTATTAGGCGATTCGGATGTGGGGTGAAGGAAAAGTGGAACGGATATGGGGATGGGCCGTGGATGGGACCCACACTCCAAAAGTTATCACGAGAGAAGAGTTGGTTTATGATTAGGCTTTATTTACATTTCTGATTTTGGGTCAAGTGACTAAATGACTTGTCCTTCCGAGAAGGCGGACCACCAACCAAAAATTTCATAAATTCGGTTCTTTTTCTGGTAGTCAGGGAAGATATACGATATTACAGTGAAAGCCTGAGTAAAATTGATAAATTTTATATAATCGCAGCAGGACAATCTTGACCATTAACCGCGTATTCGCATTTATTTAATAGGTTGTTTATGGCGGCATAAATTTCAAACCCGCTAAGATTATTTATATCGGGAGTAAAAGTTGGAACAATTAAGGATTCATTTTAACATGTGATCATTTATCCAAGACGTTTCTTTCAGATAACACTGAACAACCAATTTAATTTTTTTTAACAATTATTTCAAAATTAATTCTATTTAACATATGGATAATAACAATAAAAACATTTTTTTTGTACAAAATAAGGGTTGTAGAAAATAAAATAACTAAATTAATTTTATTACTCTATGCACTTCCATGATAATTAAATAGGTATATACAGGGTGATTCACATAACTTTACGACCCTGACGAATTTCTACTCAATTATAATTTGATTCAAAAACACTAATAATTATAAATTTGTTTGTGAGTTGGATATTCCTTGCAAACCTTACAAAATTAGGTTCTTATTGCAGTCTCTGGCGTTTTTGTTTTGGCCAATTTAGGCGTAATTCAACCTCCAATATATAATGGGTTGCATTTACAGTTCGTCAGGGCCGTAAAGTTATATGAATCACCCAGTATTGCAGCGCTTACTTGAAAAGTTTTTTTTTTATTTGCTTTTAATATTGATAGTCGGAACATTTGAAAAGTTTTGGTGCAACAAAAGTAACAATTAATAATCTTTTGAATGATCCGTTAGGGCACTCCAAACCATAGGTTAAGTAAACGGCATTTGATTTAACCAGCCTCTTAAACATGATTGGGAGGGTGGTTCACTGTCAAAAAGTTCAAAGTAAAAAGCAAATTTTATAAAATATTTAAGTCAAAAATACGTATTAAATAAAATCTTTATACGGTAAATACAAAAAATACAAAATTTGAAAGAATCAAAGCTAATTTTGTGTAAATTGTTAATTCCTAAAAAATGTTTAATCAAAACAAAATAGAAGCAAAATAATATAACCTAAAAATCTCAGTACTAAAATGTTCAAAAACAAAAAGTGAGTAACAGGGTCGCAGAAGCGAGAGGAGGGACTTAGCTCGTCCAGCATACCTAATTTAATAATACATGCCTTTATAAATACAACCTTTTAGTTAATTTTTAGCAAAGTTTGAAACAAAATTGTTGCTATCACAAAAACATAACATTAACTATTATTATTATTATATAAATAGGACCTAAATTGTGTTTTGTTCTCGCGCATGCACTTCTTGCACTGCTGTGCTCCTTTACGAGGATTTTGTTTTTGAACGTTTTGCGATATTCCGTTTTGCTCAGAAACATTTTGCTTAAAAAATTTTTGTTCAATTTTAGTTTTGCCCGCGTACTTTTGCCTTAGTGAACATTTCTTAATTTAAACATTTTATTAAAAGAAGTTTTTAATTAAATTTTTTTGAATATATTTGGTTTTATATTTGAACACTTTAAGAAAAATACAATTTATTTACAACCTTTTTTGCGATCACACGGGTCCCCCATGATTGAATATGTCACTTATTCGTAGTAATAAAAGAAAATATGCTCACATACAGTGAAATTTAATAAAGTTTTCTGAAAATATTTAATGATTTTTTTGATGGCCAATTTTTGAGTTAATTTTTAGAATCTGTATAAAAAAGTACATGAGAGACACGTACTAGACATTAGAGTGTGTAATATTTTGCGTTCTTGTTGGTCGTGGCTTGCGTCCTTTGGGTGCGAATTTCGCCACCGTTGACAAATGGTCCGGTTGTTCCGGGTGTTCGGAGCATAACGAGATAACAGACACGCCATGCATTAGATAACGCCTAATTGAAACGTACTTTCCCGCGTCGAAATTCGAAAAAATCGCTTCGATTTATTGTTAAGCGCGCAAATTGCGTCATTTCGGGGTTAGGCGGTAGTTGCAATAAGTGTCCCAGTTTGGTGTTTTTCAAACCACCCACTGTCGTCTACAAACTCTTCAATTAATCCAGCTGGATTCTGAGACTTGTAACCTTTATGAAAAATTTCAATTATTGCCAAACAGCCCGAACAACTGTAGCAAACAGCTACGAAATAAGGATGTTGCTCATTCATTGTCTCTAACGCTATGTGTGTCATTACTGGCTTGTTAGAGGCGATAATCAGAGGTTATTGGCCGATTTTCGGCATGGATAGATTTAACCCTCCCGAATTTGTAATTTATTTACTCCCATTCTGTTTATCTGTCGAGCCAAGGATTACCTTGGCTTGCTTCCTTATCCCGTTTCGACCTTTCGGTCGAATTTATCGCAGGGTTTCGGAGATTCTAATTACACAAGCGACACGCACCGATTTTCAGTCTGGCAAGACAAAAATATCAAATCGATTATGTAATTTTAGTTGTCCCCTATGTAATAATTAATGAGCGAAAGTTGGCCGTAGGTGGGAGTTTTGCATTGTTAAACTTTTCGTTTGTTCATGGAATTGTTCTTGCCGCCTTTATGCCAAGCGATTTATCAATTTAATAAATACTACCGGTATTGTTGAAACTTTTTGACGAGGGATGTCACGACTACGACTAGCTGGTACACAGCCTACTCCTTTTTTATTCAATGGGTCTTTGGACCATGATAATAACCTTGACATAACTCGGTATTCATCAATTTTTCCCATCACGATTGAAGATCGTTGCCTCAGGTACGAATACGCGGCTATTTATCTCCGATTAGAAGGACGCATTAAAGAACGTTTAACAAAACAAATCATGTGATAGCTTTATCGCGCGCCGTTTTACTAATTTTATTTAGCAACAATTTGGCACAGACTGAGCCGGTTATTAGCACAGTTTGTGCAAATATTGATCGTGGTCGGGTGCAGTTAAATCCATTCAAATCGGGATTATGCCATGAAAGGAAGGAGTCGAACGAGAAATCAAATGTTTGGTGGACGGGCTTCTCCAATCAATGCCAAATCCCCATTTTTCTGGCAACTCTTATTAAATAACAAACGAAAGCAATGTTCTCAGTCCGCGATTATTCATGAACTTGGACAAAAAACTACGACTGAACAATAATAAGCTTCACCTTTTGGATGTATTGTTATTTTTTTTTCAAGGTACTTCTTCTAAAGTAGTTCTATCAAAAATTCTTCTGCTCACGTTGTGTAAAATTCAGCTCAGGTCGTACTTGGACGTGGATTAGTATGCTTGCTCAGGTGAGGTCTGAGCGCTTAATTTTTCTCTGGGGTGTTCTGGTTTGGTAATCCGACTCCCTCTCTCTCCGTTGGTTTCTTTTTTAGTTCATCGCTTCTAAGTGTCCGCACATTCGACATTTATTTTTATCTAGCGTAGTTAACTCGTTTTAGTTATTTTTAAATTGTCTAAGCGTTTTTATGCTTGGCACGTCAAATTTTCTTGTATTCATTAGGGTCATTGGAACTTGTTCGTCAATCGCTCCTCGAAGTGAGAAGTTTTATTGAAACGTAGCGATGTAGATTTAATGTTTGTTCTTATCTCATAATCATGTTTAAAAACCATAACAATTATTATTGTTGCTTTGCCACTGGGGTCTTTGATTGCTTCCAGGGACAATAAAGTTCACTGTTCTAAAACCATAAAGCTTGCGATTTGGCATTAACTGCGCAGGTATTTCCGTGTTTAGAAGACCTTCAAGTATTGGCTGGTTCAAGGATTGGTACCTGGGATGTAACCGATTTGTTTAGGACAAAAACATGTGATGGGAACTTGGTACTTAACGACGGAAGTTGCTTCATACCTCTTGAATAAACGCACTTGTGTTGACTCGAGCAAAAATCGCTTTATTTACTTCATATTCAGTAAAAAAGCTTATATAACAGCCGCTAATCGGTGAAGAAATAGGCTTCAAGACCGCTCCTACCATCCACGTGCTCATCTTATCAAATTCGATTTCGCTTTTCATGGTCGCACTCCTTTGGCATCAAAACGACTATTGACTCTTCACATAATAACCATTTCCGTGTAACAAGGTGCAATTAAATTTTTTACGACGCTGTTAAGTCGGTTCTTCCACTTTGAATTGGGTTAGAGTGAGTGTAACAGGTTTATAGGTAAGAAAATGTGTAGCACGTCGTCATGGTCCGTTCCCATCGTCTCTTCCTGTCCTCCCAGGCATTGACCAGAGTCATTACACTCGTCTCGTGTCACTGGGCACTTGCCACAAATCTCTCGATCGGGAGAGGAAAAAATCGCAGACCTTTTCGGTGGGAACAACATCCTCGAGGCTGGGGTTATTATTGGAGAGACGGCAGCTGGCCGGAAGGCTGCCATGTGGAGGCTTCACAAAGACCGAACCTTGGCCGAGGTCTGTTTCGCAGCTGCCACCCCGGGCCCAACCACTATCTCCACCATTTGCTGCGCTAATTGCATAAAATGGCCGCTTTCCCGCCGATTTAACGAATTCGTGTCAATGTCTTTGTTTGCGGCGTTTATCTATGTATCGAGGAAGCGGTAGATAAAATTCGGAGAGTGAGGCCTAAGTGCCCCCTTGAGCGCACGATCACATCTGGACCAATTGAAATCACTTCCAGATAATTACACGAAATTAAACCTTTCTTCGGGAAAGTCACTGCAGCTGCTTGACTTTTTTCAAATTTGTTACAACGTATGTAAATATTTAATAAATCAACGTTCGTCGCACCGATTAGATAAAATCCGAAAATCTCCACCACGGAAGAATCTTAATTGTAAATAAGTCCGAACAAGAAGTTATTAAGTAATTAATTGCGTCTAAATTATTTACATTAATTATTCAAAAGTTCATTATCTTCTGTTTATAATAAATTAATTTAGCCTTGAGTCACAGCTTTTCTTTCCAAAATCACTCGGATGTGACCGAAAAACCCTCACCAAACTCATGTTAACAAACTGTTATAATATTTAGTTTCGGAGGCTCGTTTAAATATTTATTTTACATCATTTCGAGCGAGTTAATCGAAACTAGGACATGCCTTGCAACAGAGTTTTATATTGTTTGCTCAAAAAAGTTCAGAGACTCCTGTCTTCCCCAAAACCACTCGTTTATTAATCGGCGATTAACATTTTGCCTTTTCCTCACTTCATTTGATTTCTACCTCACGGTAGGCGTCAACAGCGTCCTTCCAGGAATCGGAAAATTCGACAGTGTTTACCTAGCGATAAAGCCCGATACAGGGTGAGCCTTGGGAGCAAAAACCCGTGTCTTAGTGTGGGTGCAAGTAGTCATTGAACAGTATCGTAGGTCATGGCTAACGGCCGCTGCTATCGCAGACGTACGTCCCCTCCGTGTTAAATAACGCATTAGAATAACGCATTGTGCACTTGTTTCGGATTATAGGTCAGCGAATCGTCGAAGAAATCGCGAGTGATGCGAAAGTAAGAGAGGAATGCAGTCTACCTGCACCAAGAGCAGTCTGCCGTTCTGGACGGGTTCACAAGTCCCGCGTTTATTTAAATTTTAAAAGTCTTGCAATTTTACACCTCGGACAAGCATTGTTTAGCTCAAATTAATTGTTACTCGAGTTGATTTTGACGTTGCATTAAAATGCACGGGTAGAGTGGGATTATAATCAAGGTAAAGTATATTTAGGCGCTGATAATTTATAACAGTCAATTATTTAAGTTCGAGGTGTAAATATTTGGTTTCAGGCCTCAGGGATAAGTTTTACACAAGCTCTACAACGTATTTGTTTTCATGTAATTGCCTATAGTGCAATTAATAGGTGTATTAGCTAATTTTCATTTTTACTTAACGGCGTATTTGGGTTACGCTTGTAAGTACATGCAGAGTGAATGTTAATAAATTTTAATAGATTATGTACATTCTATAAATTCTTATCTCACCATTTCCTTCATTTTACCTAAATTATTACCCAACAGCGTGATATAAAGTGCCAAGAAAGTGCAGAAAAGAAGAACAATGTAAAACACTTCGATTTCAAAATTTTGGTCTGGTCAGGTCAGGTCAACAGCATGATATAAACAAAGTGCAGAATTTTTTTTTTTCAAAATTTTGGTCGGCACTAGCCAAAAGTGGGCCAAAAGAGTAAAAAATAATCAAACCAAAACGTTGTTCCTTATTTTATGTCTTTTTTATGTCTACAGCTCCGTGTTTTTATATTCTTTATCTTTTTGTTTCCTGTTATGAATCTAAAACGGTTTATGTTTGTCACTGCAATAAGGAAGAATGTCTTTTTATCCATGTTTGTGTTAACATTATCGCTGGCCCACTCGATGCAACGTCTCAAAAACCGTAAATCTCATGTTAAAGAACTTGACGATTTACATTAAACAAACAATAAATTAGCGGGCCGCTAATATTGTATTATAAGCACAATAAACATAAAGTTTAACAAGCTATAAACCACCTGATTTCGGTGATTCGGAGCATAGGTGTGTTCTTCGTTGTCGCTTCCTTGGGGCGATAATTTCGGGGGAAATAAGCGATTGAATGAAAGTGAAATGAGTAAAACTGACTGGTTTACTCCTTCGGGCTGACACCGTGCGCGGATGTTGAACTAGGTTCGTCTCAAGGCCTCTTGTGTGAGACAGCAGGAAGTATGACGAAGACGTCTATACTGGAATTCTCTCCGGTGAACAAAGAACTGCAGCCACAACAAATACTTTGTTAATTGGTCCGCAATATACCTTTTTATTGAGTGATAACTTGGAAAGATTCGTACCGACTTTGTACGGATTCGGACTATTTTTAACCGATCGATAAACGTTCCAAGGCTCTTGCTCGTGCCAATTATTGCTTGTACTTGATTTTTTCCGAAATTTGACCGCTCGGACGATCACCTTGTACCTCCTACGTTGTCTAAATTAAATATTCCAGAACGGTGACGTGTCGCGGCTCTTCTATCGATCTAACCTAATTCAGAAAACTACCAAGAGGAACCTTTGTCACGATATGATGGATGGGAAGATGGAAAATTGCTACTATTGTTGCTACATCTTCTAATTTCCTCCTCCACGAGCTGGAATTCTCACAAAGCTACCTATTACTGCTTTAAGGGCACTTTGTGCCTGATAAAATATGATTTGGTCTAGTTGCTGGACTATGTTTTTGCGTCCGAAATGGCCAGTTCAAAGCGAAATTATGAATTCAACAGGAAGCAGCACCATGTCATTGCCAAGTGCGCTCCTCATGTTAATGTACCTCTTTCCTTGAATTTGTATGAATGTAATTATAATGTTGAGCAATCATTTGATCATTCATACATTTTGATAGATTCGTTACTTTTTCGTTTAATTGCCTTTAATGCGGGCCAATTGGAGCCGAGCGTGGGTCTCTTGGACCTAATTGAGTTTGGTCTAGGTCTCCCCAAACAGCCCACCATCTGTTCCAATTCCCTATTTTGGGCGAAAAATTCAATTCGGCATCCTCGTGAGACCGCAACCATTATCAAACTTTTAACTTCTCCAATTTCGGAAATTGATAGTTTTCTCTTTTTGTTCCAGGTGTGTATCTATAGAAGCCTTGAACCGTAAGTCGTCCCCAACCCTGCACTTGTAACGCATTTACTTCCCGCAAGTGCAATAAAGTGTAATGTTTGCAATTACTTTATCATGGCTGTTTCTCCGAAGATATGAGAGTCGGTGCTGCATCTCCATTTTTCGATAATTGCGCAATGGCCGGGTCAAAAACCGACATTTTCGCTCACCGTTGGTTAGAAAAGCATACGTAATAACAAACTTGGCATTGGAGCGAAAAATGTCGCAAAAAATCGCGAGCCGGTTCAAGGCTGTTTGTTATTATTAGATAATCGCGCGATTTATGTAGGGGATTGCCACACCCTAGTTGTGTTATTATCTTTTTTCGGTTTGTTTGATTTTGCGAATATCGGAAGCGAGAGATGGCATTGACTCTTATTGAACTGCCGGGGTCGACGGCTGCGTCGCGGCGCTAAACCGGGTTCTCTTTCGCGGTCACGGGGGTGGAGGGTGTGCTGCATTAGGTCATGTGACGTCTGCAACCCCTACCGCGCATTGCAGCAGTTACTATGACTACGTTTCTTCATTCTGATACCGAAATTGATTGACATGGAGAAGTCATATAGCGAAATATAAATATCATAAATGACCTACTTCCGAAAAGAGGCTGGCTTTGCTCGAATTGCCCGAACACTGCAATCAAATTAAATTAGCGATAGATTCGGGAAGGAACTCAGGAAGTTGTACAGGAAAGTTCATTTTATTGCGTCCTTCGGTTAAATCTTTGATGTTATTGTAAATTATTTCCATTGTTTCCCACTAGGGGAGTATAGGAGGAGGTCGTGTAGGTTGGTAGGACAGTAATTTAAAAACTGTTGATTAAGCAATTACCAGAAAATTAGAATTTGAATAACTAGTCCTCGAAATTTTTAAAACATACCTCGGAACTCACTTTTTTTCTGTGAGGAATATGTAGTGGAGTTCTTTGGTATGCAGAAACCTATATCACCGCAATGAAATTACGAAAAGATTGAATTTGAATTTAGGATTTTGTAAGTCGTAATGGAACGATGCATTAAACCATTTCTTAGAGAACAAATATTATCCTGTTAGATGGTTGTAAATTTTTCAAAATACATTAGATACCCGATTTAAGTAATTTGCTGATTTAATATGCCGTTTCCGAATAAACATGTTGTATTAAAATATTCATCAAAAGGCTTTAAAATTAGAGTTAATATCACTTTTAAAAGGAATTTGTTGTCTTTATACTTTATACATTTTAATTTTGTCAAAATTTTTTCAACATAATCGAAAAGTGCTTTTGAATTTTTAATTTGTATTAATAAAACAATTACTTAGAACCTGATATTAAAATATCAAAGCCATATTAACCAAACAGAGAGTTATGTTGCATCAATGTCACCAGTGGCGTATTTGGGTTTTTTGCCGCCCCAACATTTCCTTACAAAAATTTTGCTTAATTCAGAAAATGAGAAAAAAATTACAAACCCCGATGGGACATTTTTTGCCGTACTTGGGATTTGTAGCACTTAACTTCTTTGTAATACATAGCGCCTCTTAAAATTTTAAATGATATTCTACCCCTCTTGTGACACCTCAAAAGAACTGTTAACCTGTATAAACTGCTCGAAAAAAAATGTTAGGGATATTAGTGCTCCAGTTTTTTGCCGCCCCAACATTTCCTTAAAAAAATTTTGCTTAATTCAGAAAATGAGAAAAAAATTACAAACCCCGAAAAAGAACAATTTTTATTAACAGTGGGACATTTTTTGCCGTACTTAGGATTTGTAGCACTTATCTTCTTTGTAATACATAGCACCTCTCAAAATTTTAAATGATATTCTACCCCTCTTGTGACACCTCAAAAGAACTGTTAACCTGTATAAACTGCTCGAAAAAAATGTTAGGGATATTACTATATTAGTGCTCCACAATTGAATTGATTTTCTCTAAATTTCAGTAATGCATATCCTTAACTTTTTTCAGTCAAATTATTTGAATGAAATAGCAAACCCAGTGCTAGCACAAGTTCTCTATTAAAAAAATGATCCTACATTAATTTAAAAAGTTTGTGTTTCATAAAAACGGAGCCAATTGTACAGTTTTTTCCTATAATATTACGTTGTCGCTGACTTTTTTCAAAGACATTTTTTTTGTATTGTGTACTACTCAGACTTTTTCTACTATTACTCATCGTGAATCTTCTGTAATATGAATTGAAACTACTAAAAACTAAAAAAAAATAGGACGAAAACTAAAAATCTTACCACAATTGATTTAAAAAAAAATGCAACCCGTCTTTCACTAGCTATTTTTTTTTAAATTAAAATAAGATATGTTTGCCGTAAAATTCTGCCCCTGTGGGCTATTAGCCCATATGTAAATATGTCAGTGAATATTCCTAGATTTGGTTACAATTTTTATATTTCACATTTGAGTTCAAATTACGGGTAGTAATATGGTTGTAGTATAGAGAAGCAAATCAAAAAGAATTTTGTTCTTTTTGCTGCCATGTTATCGAAAGATATCAGCTTTCTTTCGGCTTTTTGCACTGCTAACCTTTCCGCGATCACATCAAAAATGCCATCGCCAAAGGTTAATTTTTACCTGATCTAGACAATCCTTCTAAGAAAATTCGTTTGGTGAAGAATGTCAACAAGCATTCCTCACATTTTATTAAATTTCGTCCAATGTTGAACCTAGATTACATCAAAATTCGTTTTAAAGCCAGCCATCAGGAATCCCTTCGACCTTTTTATTTCCCTTCAAAAGTACGAGAATATCAAAATCTCGAGCTCTGAAACGTCAACATGCCGGAATCGATCACTCCTGATCCCTTTTTCCTTGAACTAGCAGATGTCGAAAAAGGTGCCAGTTTTAATTTCAGATCAATACCGTGAAAAATCAAGCTTTCGGTGTAAAATAGTCCCCTAGTAGCAGTGTCAATAGGAGTGTTCAACTGATAAGAAAGATAACAGATTACAACCCGGGTTTTGTGTTGAAAGCGGAACAAAACATCCACGGCTTTTCTCTTTCTCTCCCTGCGGTTTCGCAACTCCACCCTCAGCCGGATATCTACCCTATCTGCAGTCCTGCCCGCTTGTCAAAGGATACGTCATAAACACCTTTCTTAAAAACACACTTATTTAAAAAATCGGGCAGGGAAACAAGTTTCGATGCGTTTTCCTCGGGGTTACATCGGGATCAATATTGCCAACCTTGCTCTCGTTATCCTTCTGGCTGCGTGTGTCGAGGGGGTGAATTGTTAAGTAGTATTTCCATTTTCTGATCATGCGAAATTAGCATAAACGTTACGTTTCGCCTCACGTGTTTATTTTTCATTTTGTAAAAGGACACGCGGCCTCGTTACAGCGCACGGCCGCTTATTCCATCCCCTTTTGAAGGATTTGAATTTTTAATAGCCGGCAAACGATTCAAAGGAATCACTGATTGAAAGGGACACCGATTTTTACGTGGAAAACCGATATAATTCGTTAAGGACTTTCCAAGAGACAATTTCGGGATTTTCCTCACGTTTTTACCGATTTCAAATGGCCGCGGATCCATTGTATCGCTGGCCAGAATCCTTTCAAGAGGTAATATATTTTGATAACGTGAGATGGCTTCTGTGTCTGGTGTTAGATTAGAAATATGAAGAGGGAAGTTCACAACTTGCCAAGGACACGACTCTTGTGACAATGCGTGTACAGGATGAAGCAAAAAAAAATCAGGCTGAACTTTCAAATGCCAAATAATTGATTGAGTGGTGGGTCCATAAAAATTTTCATGTGTCACATGCAGCCAAGCATTGGTTTTGCGGTGCCCAACCATGTGATATCTATGCATCGCAGTGTCATAAATCAAACTAATCTCTCAGCGAGGACACAAAATGGCCTGCACATTTTGGCAACAATTCAACTCTTGAGCTTTTTCACAAACGTCCCGGAAGTGTAAATCTGATTCGGGCAAGTTATTACGGAGAAAATTGTGAAAACAAATGTAAATCGATTGAACCGAATGACCCTATTTTTGGTAATTTTATTTACATATGGAGCTAGTCGACCAGGTAGACGAGTATGTCGCCACCTATCTTTTGCATACATTTCGCCAATGACGTAAGATTACTCTTGACATGGTTCGCCCATTGTACAACATTGAATATTCGGGTTATGTCATAACAAATAAAGACCGGTCTGCACGTCGTGAAAGCACTTTTTTACACAATTTCGAAAAGAGTAATGTTTATTGACGGCGGAGCGGAGATTCTCGTCCTTGGGAGGAAATTGCGATGAGTATCGATAGAGAGAGGCCTTGGCGGCTTGGATTTTCTCCACTCTCTTCATATTTCGATGCGGTGTACAAGACACAAAAGACGCTCATTGCATTACAACAACATGCATCAGCTGGTCTATTGAATATCACTTTTCAGCAGATTTTCACACACATGCAAGGCTCAACTCGGAGAAAAAATTAAAGCATCTTAGGGCCGGTTTATAGAAAGCTGTGTTAAAATTTAATTCGTTGTTAAAAGTTAACAACGCGAATGGACTAATCAAATTGCTTCAATTTGGTCATGTGATTAGTTAATTACGCATTTAATGGCGAATTAAATTAATGACGCTTCTATAAACCGGTCCTTAAAGTCTTTTCAAAGTTAATGATTTTTTATAGTTGCAATTATTTTCTCTAAAAATCAGTCTTCAGAATCTGGTAGAAGTGATAGTCAAGGAGGAATAAAACAATTATTTCGGAAATTTTCCTAGGGACTGAAACTCTTTCAGGTTATTTAGAGTGATGCTGATGATATTTCTAAAAATAAAGTATCTTATGTGTTATTTAAGCCATCTCCGCCTGAATCATCTCATCCAGAGGGATTTTGTGAAACATTTTTGAGAATTGTAAAAATAATTATGCTACGACAAATGAAATAATTTTGATATTTTTTTGGAAATGCAATGATACTGAAACGCTTGGAAAGAGGCAAACACCTTGAACATATTCAAATCATGGAATACAAAATAAATACATTTAAAAATATATATTCATCTTTGATTTTTGGCACAACTGTTTGCTCCTTCCGCGTGCGCTTTTCTGCTGTTTATTTTGACAAAGCGTGATGTAACCGTTCGAATTTTGTATGAAAAAGTGGTTCGCACCTGGAAGAATTTATGCATACGCTTTCGCCTTATTTTTGAGTCTAGCCTTACTCGCATTTTCAATTAACGTATTAACAACTATTATGAAAGTGTGTCGCGTTTAAAAATGTCATTGTATTTATTAGTAAGACTAGTAGCGTACAGTTGCGTGTGTCTTATTGCTTAAAAACGGACCTTTATATGTAATGGATATCGCAGTGTGGGTTTGGATTTAGACTACTCCCGCAATGCATTTTTTGTAATTAACGAGAAAAGAAACTTTGGACACATGGCACCCACACGTAGGCCATCTACCTCTCGATTCTTTGACACAAATGTGCTCGTCTTCCGGAGTCTATTTTCAAACGAAGTGGGCTTTGAAGATGCGACTAACGATTTTAATTTTAACACGAGTGATGCAATTAAGGTTTCTATCATTGATGAATTGTTGGACATTGTATTTAGGGTCTTGGATGAGTCAAAAGGATGATACTATTATTACTAGGTGGCATTTACCCTAGAGATATTTCTAGACGGCAGAGCTAGACGAATAAAATGAAACGAGAGTGCAATGTAATCGGTTGGATGTCGGCCAGAGTTGTGACATTTTCTGAGCGGGTGCATTCCCTGCTGACTCTAACATCTGATCTGGCTCTTTATGGTCTGTCTTTCTTTCCGTTCATCATAACGAATTAGATTACCCCGAGGTGCTTAATTCGATACTGCGATTAGTTATTTAATTAGGCAATAAATTGCTTCAACCGGTTGCTCAAAAAAAAGACAAATTGTCCAGATACCTCTTGAGTTTTTCATTATCAAGCCTTGTACGGCGCGCTGATAAATGACATTTTCGAGTGTCGTTAAAAAAGTATACAAAAGTATTTACATAGACAGTGGCGGTAGGTAGGCTTGTCGACAAAAACTCCAATTTACGACTTCCAGACGTTTATCCAAATGAAAAGGCAGCCGTTGTGTCAGTTTTAGTGCCTCAGAACCGTCTCGATGAAGCCATCCAATCGTTGCAAAACAATTTCATATTTTAATTATTACATGGACAAAACCGTCGAGTTCTCTATTGTGTCTTTGTGGTTTTGAAGAGATAAATTCTTTAAAACTGGCCGTTTAGTTCGAAGAGTGGTCCACAATAAATCCCCGACCTTACCTGGACTGGACTGATGCTATTCCATTCTTACAAACCAAGGTTATCCTCGTATACCTGGCCAACGCACCCGTTGCCGTTTGTTATTTAAAGACCGATACAACTTTCTGCACAACTTGTACACAAATAAAGAAACAAGAGAGAGGTTCACTTGATTAGTTCAACGCCACCGGAATGATACATTTATCGGGATTCTTAGCAGGGGCCGACGAATTAGACCAAAAAGACAACACGAACCCCAGGCAGACTCGCAGGAATCCGACGAGCGATGACTTCGAAACGGTTTTTGCCAAACCAACACAACAAAATAAGAAACGAGCCATAATCGCCCCAGACCAAAGCGGTAAAAGGGTGCAAAGGAACAACACAACGAGCCTTTTAGCGCACTTTCCTACCCCTTTCACCTGTTTTACGATGAGCACGCTCATAAAATTCGAGTTTTAAACACCATGAGAACGAAATACAAGACCACCTATTTGCATACAAGGCGGCCGAAATTTTTTTGGAAAAACTCTGAATTCAAGTAAACCTAAACCGAAATTTGTTTATAACTTTTTATTGAAACAAAATTTAGTTTTTCGCTTAGTGTGTAAGCCAGTTGTTATGAGCAAAATTTCGAAGCTATCGTCATTGTGGAATTTAGCGTTCTCCAGTGCCTCTTTAGGTGGTTCAAAAAAAATTAATATCACAAAGCGACATATTAGTGCTATAAGGGGGATATGAAAGGAGTCTTTCAGTATATATTTTCCAAAATATAAGCCTTGTTTTTTCCATTTGATACCACAATTTTGACTTTTATCAGTTTTGATAAAATGGGCGTAGTCACTTTTTTTGGATTGGATTCAATTTTTTTGGATTCTGGAGTGAAATGACGGATTTAGGGGTCATCATACGTAATTATGAATTGAAAAAGTTTCCTTCAGTGTTAAATTGATTGTTAAACTCGGTTGAACCTCTTGTACATACGTACTACATAATGAACTACTGACTAAGCCAAAAAAATTATATAAAAATGGTATTACGAAACTACCAAAGAGATGGCGACATAGACGTAGAGGAAGAATACGTAAAAAAGTAATTTAAAGAGTTTTGTTAAAATTTTGTTTTAGTCAAAATTATTAAAAAATTCTGTTTATATACGAACCTCTTAGGTAGTAAAAGTGGGGATTAATTGCACGCTTGTATTCAAAAAATATGTGAAGAAACCATTTTTTTTTCAGCTGAAGCCACAACTTGGCTTTTTGTCGGCTTTGGTCAAGTACAGCCTGACCACTCCATACATAATATATATATTAATTCTGGAATCAAATGGTGGACTTAAGTTTCACCACACGTAATATTAAGTTCAAAAAAGCTTTCCTCTTGTTCAAATCGTTTTTGAATTTCGACAGAAACTGGCTACTCACTCGGCTAAAAACTTCTATGAAGAAGGTATTTTGGTGGTACCAAAGAGATGGCGAGCTACGCAGTTGCAATAGTTTAAAGAGTTTTGTTATTCAAAAAAAGTTATAAACAAATTCCGGTTTTTATTTGAACTCCCCTCGATATAATAATCCTATGTTCAATTTAAAAAATCATATCAATTCATTGCAGGGTACATACAATGTTTAATGCCTATTTGCATTTTAAAGGCATTGGCAACTTAAAAAACAACTTTGTCTTAAATGATGGTACTGGAAACGCTTATTACAGTAGTGAAAACCGTTTCTCTGTATCTGCTCTCTAACTCGAATTATTTCGATTTAAAGTTGGAATTATGACGTCATAACCGCCTTTTGAGCATTTGATCCAATTGTAAGATCAAATAGTTTTTGACTTTTAAGTGACACTGACAGAGTTTTTATAAACTTGACCAAATTTCTGAGATGTTTTCGCGAAGTTCAAGACAAAATTTAGAACAGAAAAAAGTCGAGAAAGTTGTTAATTTTTTATTTTGTGGAAGATGTGTGGAAAATCTTCAAATATCTGTCAAGTTTTTAGTGAATCAGAGGGTTCAGTGATAAGAGGACTCTGTGATGAGAGGCGATTGTGACGTCAGGATTTCTTCCTTTCGAAGTGATTATCTCGCTTATTTTTCATCGCAGAAAATTTTGGAAAGGACCTACCGACATAAAATGAACCACATTTTCAATTTTAGTTAAAACATGAAATAGATAAAATAAGTTTCCAATCCCTTTAAGAGAAACGGAACGAAAAATTGGATGCATACCAGTATATTTAAATGAAATAAATTTGAGGCAGGTGTATAAACTATTAATGTTTTATCTTCTTTGAAGAAGTTACTGTGGGTATTTGGGGTTTGGTTCAACCACAAAAAGTTTTGTAGCTTGAAACGAAGAAAAATTCAATATTTTCAAAATTTTCTTTCTGTCTATGCTCTTTACAATTTTTTGTCTTGAATCGTAGGGTATTGAATGCTTGGAGGTCGGTATCTGCGGTGATATTTTTGCGGGTCATGTAATGGTTTTTGCATTAGTATTTTTCGTGTGTAATACGTCTGCAAGCGTCGGCATCCGGGAAACAGCCTCAGTAGGATCGAGCTTTCGCACTCCGTCTGTCTAGTTGAGCGCCCGCGCACAAGGTGAATGCGAGTGACCTGTCGGCAGGTTGAAGGGCGTCGCCAGCAGCAGCTTTGTCTGCGCGTTCCTCCGATCAGGCTCGGCCGATCCTCCGATCATATTAATTATGTTATTCCCCTCGTAAAGCTCCACTCTAATTTTTTTCCCTTTTTTGTTTCAGGTTGCAAGATCAAGGCTCTCCGGGCTAAAACCAACACATACATAAAGACTCCAGTCCGCGGCGAAGAACCCGTTTTCGTGGTAACCGGGCGGAAAGAAGACGTTGCCAAAGCCAAACGCGAGATTCTCTCAGCAGCCGAACACTTCTCCCAAATCCGCGCTTCCCGAAAGAACAATCTGGCCGGTCTCGGGTCGGGCGCGAGCACTCCCCCAGGTCCCCCGGCCAACATCCCTGGCCACGTGACGATCCAGGTGCGCGTGCCGTACCGTGTCGTGGGGCTGGTGGTGGGCCCCAAGGGCGCCACCATCAAGCGCATCCAGCACCAGACGCACACCTACATCGTGACCCCCAGCCGCGACAAGGAGCCCGTCTTCGAGGTGACCGGTCTGCCTGAGAGTGTGGAGTCGGCAAGACGCGAAATCGAGGCGCACATTGCCATGCGCACCGGAAACGGCGCCTCCATGGGCCTGGGGGGCCTCGACGACGGCGACCTCTTCTCCTCGCTGTACAAGTCCGGCTTGAGCTCCATCCTCAACTACATCGAGCCCGAGCAGTTCCCCATGACCGGCTCCAGCACCTTTTCGTCGTCGGGCTCGTGCTCCAGCAGCTCGTCGAGCAGCGGCGGTCGTGACTTGGGGGGCCATCTGGAGTAGCAGCGAGCGTGATGAGGGTCTGGGGGACTCCCCCAGTTTTGATAGTTCGACGGCGTTGTCCAGCATCTGGTCGTATCCTCCCGTGGCGCCTTCACGGCCCTCCAACAGCACCAGCCCTGCGGATTCGCTGTTGGGGTCGGCCAAGTGCCTCGTCTGCGGGGAGGCGAAGGTCACGCACGCGTTGGTGCCCTGCGGACACAACTTCTTCTGCATGGAGTGCGCGAACCGCGTCTGCGACGGCACGGAGGCCCAGTGCCCCGTCTGCTCCTTGCCCGCCATCCAGGCCATCCGCATCTACTCGCCCAACCCTTAAATCGATCAATCCCACCACATTCCCGCGCCCTGTGTTCAGATTCGGTCGGGTTCGCGCCCTTCGCTTCGCACGTCGCATACAACGAACGCTTGGTTTATTTTTTCATAGGATTATTTTTGAGTTTTTTCGGTTGTGCGGCGCGCAGGGGGCCAACTCGCCGAAACGTAGTCATCATATGCCAGTTACTATTTTTCTTAACGTCACCGTTTTTCTAGTATTAGACCTAAGATTGGTTGGTTTTTATTATTTTGTATTTTTTATGTGTATGCACTTACGGAATAACCTCTCGACTCCGTTAATACCCTAGATTTGAAAAGACATGACGCGACACTAATAAACGTAAATGTAAATTTTTATACTATTGATAAGTGGTTCGTTATTTTTTAAATATATTTTTTTAAGTTTCGCCATGTGACAAGTCACATTATTAAAGTCTGAATCAGCAATTCTCAAAATATTATTTAAGTGTATATTTAAAGTTTAAAAATAATATATAAAAGTAAAAAAAGGCAAAAAATATATATTATTATTGAAAAAAAGTGAGAAAGGACAGGAGAATGTATTAGCGAAGGAGCAATGGTATTAAAGTGTGCAGGCAGGGCTTGGGGGCCTTTCGGCTGTGATCTGAACTGCCACACGGCGTGTCGGCGTCGACGTCTCGCCGGGCCGGTTGCACCCCTAATAACGACATACATATCCCTTATTGTTAGTTAATCACTCATTGTTGCTATTGTTCTGTTATGTCATGTGATGTGATACATATATTTCTATATTTCTGATAGCTTATAAGTTATGAGAGTATTTTGTATAATATAATAATAATTATAAATGAAGAAGAAGAAGAAGAGTATAAATGATTTACGTGTGCAGTCCGGTGTACGGCGCCCACGCCGCCGCTGATAGTTGTCATACTGTCCATGTCCACAGCCACTGTAGTCACTTGTATAGGGTCATCGTGCACCGTCATTTCGCATTTTTTAAACAAAACAAAAAAATCATCGCCCGTCACATCAAACTTTGTGCGGCCCCCCACCTGCGATCTCGTGCCTCGATCCTTCAGTATTCACACACGTCATTCGCCGCCCCCCGGCCTCCTTTGATTTTCATATGCATTTCTTCCTGCGCCCTGCACCCCCACTACCCGTTAGGTACACTGTTCACTGTTCGACCGGCCCACACCGACCGCCCTAGCTTTACTTATTACTTATTATTATTATTAATATATATTATGTATTATTATTATTATATATATTTAAATACTAAGATGCTATATTTTGTTTTTATTTATTTTTTTATTGTAGTATTTTGAAAATTATCGTTATTAGATAAATTTTATATATTTTATTATTATTATTGCCCTCATTGCGGTTCCGGCAGGTCGGTCTGGGTCGGTCGGTAAGCGCGGGGTGTCCCCCCCCGACGACTTAGTTTGTTTATACGTACACTTGTAAATAAGTTGTTGTTTTATAGCTATTAATACCATATTATTATTACAATTATTATTATTTTATTTTTTTACATATTTTTGCGGAGATATTTAAATATGAATGTTAGTACAAGTACATGGCCACAGTTGTGTGCAGAGTGACTGTTTGAAATAGTTTAATTAGTTTTTGATTGAATTATATTTATATTGATATTTTAATTATATGAAACAATCCTCGAAGTGATTTCTTTTGTAATTTTTTATTGATTTTTGAATATGAAATGTATAAGTGTGTTTTCTATTTAGAAATTTATAAATTAGTACGATTTTTATTCGAAGCGACTGACCTACGCTTAAGGAAATTCGCTTATTTTGGTCGTCGTCGTCTAGTGGACAACTAAAGGCTGGGTGTGGTATTCGTATATATTATTTAAAGAAAGAATCTATTAACCTTTTTATAAGACTAAACCACGCTCGCATCTTTGGTTGATCCTTAGAAACCTAGCAAATGTTATTTAAGGTAATATTTTTTTTATAAATTAATGCTACCAAATATCGTAATAAATTTCGTGATTTCTATTTTATTTTGTTTTTATTTATTTTATCGTCGTGTTTTATTTTCGGACGCGTCAGCAGCCACCACCGCTATGTTGTGTTCCCCGCATGATCATTTGTGTCGTTTGGTGTTGTCATCATCTTTTGCATGTTAGTGAGTACTGTAGAGTCTAGAAGTAGCTCACGAGGCACAATTTAACAATTATATACAACATTTTATTATAGAAGAAATCGCGTTTTATATTTTAATAATCTTATAATCGCATATAAAAATATTTTAGTACGCGTGAACGTAGATGTAGCAACTTTAAATGACATTTAACGAGTTGTGTGTAATAATCTGCTCAAAAGAAATGAAAGAAATTTGAAGCTACGATAACTTTTCGGGACGCAGAACGACGCCTCTTTAGCTGGTTTTTCTCGATTAGGTAATGTGAATTGTGCTTAGGATTGATTCAGGCGTCTGTTCTCTTGGGCACGACTTTTAAAGGTGCTGCAGCAACCGATGGTTTTAATAAAAGTCTTCCCGCCCGGAAATCATCCAAACTTTTTAGATAAAAATTTAAACGTTACGTTGGAATTTTTTCACGTTTTCTCCTACGCGTAAGACTTTGGGTATCTATATTCAAATTTAGATAGGCTAATTGGCATTTTTCATCGCTGTGTTTTGATGTGTTTTCATGTGTACTATTTGAATAATACGGGAGCTGGCGGTCGGCGAGCCCGATTTTTACCGATTTTAGACGCTCGAAAGTGGGCTTTTCCGATCGCCAAGCTTTGTTGCTGCAATAATATTATTATTAGGTATGTTTATCTGCGTATTCATCATGTGCCGCTCTCGGGCGGTTCCATCGTTCACAATTTGACTGCGACACATATAAATTGCAAATCACTCTGTATATTAGCATATTTTTAAACACTTAATATACAGGCCTAACTACGATATTTAAGTAATAATATCTATATTTCATAATTATTATATATAAAAGTAATTTTTGAAATAGAAATAAGAAAAATACATATAGATGTTTTTAGAAAAAAATAAATAAAAAATAAACAAAACGGTATTTATATTGTAATATGAAGTAAATGAAAAATATTTATTATAAGATATATCTTTTTGTAGCCTCCTGTAAGACATTAGCTTGGGGTCGCAGGTTCAACTGTTACGTGATTTCATCGGGTTGTCAAATTTTATTATCTCAAAAACCAAATTCGTGGTCCTGCAGTTTTCTTTAGTGACCACCGACCATAATACCGCACAAATGACGCGCTTTTATAGCTTTCGATTCAGTAGAAAAAGCTTGAGACATTCCCAGCTATCAAAACGCATCATTTTCGTAGGTTTGGACAAATTGTGATTACATTTTCAGTATTGTCAATGTCTTTGTCGAAAGCCAATAAATCATTATTACCACAAGTGGCATTTTCATTTCTTATTCGTTCGAAAATTGCAGGAAAAGTCCCTTACAGCCCCATGATGTCATAATGATATCAAAATTTTGTCTTCTAAGGTAACTCAAAGCAATAAGGTAACGAAATAACTAGTTTAAAGCTATCTATTTATCTACTTTTTAATAACTTAGCTTAGAGTAGAGCGTTACAAAGCCGTACAGGAGCAACTTACGACCCAGGCTGTCACCCGCTCAGCATTTATAATAAATATATAACTATATACTAAAATTATAGCTGCAAAATGTTAAAGTATTTCTATATTATTGAATGTGTGCGAGTTGTTTGGACGTACTTTTAACCTGTTCATGTCCTTTTTCTATAGTTTCGTTGATCCAAAATGGACTTTATCGCTGTTGGTCGCACTCCATCGAACGGTGTAAAAATTCAAGCACAATAAGTTTTGTTGATGAGTGTATATGATACGTTTTGTTTGTACAATTACACAATTACATTCCATATTGTATAAAGCTGCCAGATACCAGAACGGCGAGCTGATTAAGAATATACCGAGCACAATAATTTGATCATATCAAAGCTTCACTGTGATTCGTAAGACTGACTTAAATGTTATTTCGGGATAATAGAAAAATTTTAAAAAGTCTCCTATACTTTATTCTACGATTATTTCGATTGGTTGTTTTTTCACACCTGCAGCGATAAAGTGTTTGAAAAAAAAATTGTAAAAAAATAAGTGTGAAGTGTGCATATTTTTCCAGTTAAAAATCATAGAAGAAATATTTAGATACGGTTTCTATCACGATGATACGTATACCATTGGAGTTATTGTAGCGGATTAGAGGCTAAATTGCTTTTGTCGAATTGTGTTATCGTTGTTGCTTTATTTCTCTCAGAATTTCCGTACTCAAAATAGCAACGGCACATTGAAGTAACAATAACTATATATTGGGGATCATTCGTCACAAACATCGATAAAACAATGGATTCTAAAAAGTTTTCTATTATTGTAATTCTGGTGCCAAAGTGTCAAGTTACTAACTACATTGTTGTGTCAGTATAACTCGTTATCGTCGACTTCCAGAGCAATAATTTCGTAGGACGTCTGTCGATTAGAAATGCCGCAACCACCAAATTTCCTGTTATACTGCATAACAATAATTTTAATAATGATATAATTCTCGGTGACCAATAACTTCTTGTTCTTATTTCATCCTCAGCCGACGTTTCGTACCTCCAGAACGGACAATTACGTAATAAAAGACAGTAACATCGATTTCAGAGGTACGTCACGTTTCGATCAGTGTTTCTTGTATTTTGCATATCCAACATAGAAAGTAGTCTAACATCAGGGTTTCATTAATACGTAGTCTCTTGCATGAGAATCAACTTTAATTATTTTCCAATCCTAAGAAATAATGCGCACCATGTAATCACACCAATAATCGTGTTATATCCCTGTAGCAGCTTGGAAATTTATATATTTTCATATTAAACGATGTTTTAAAGTGCGTCAAGATAATCTACCCAAAATTTGTATAAAGGAATCTTTTCTATCCGATGCTCTCTGTATTTCAGATTAGTGTTTCCGTTTCGTCTTGTTTCCCCTAATCTGAATTACGGGACCTTTATGGCCTTGGCGTTTCTCGATAACATTTTGCTTACCTAAAGTATACTGAAAATTGATATTTTTGCAGGAGATATTTTTTATTCATTATTTTTATCAATATTCAGAGTTCCACTGAACGTGTTCTCGATGTGAAATATTTTATATCTGAGTGTTCATGGTGTGTATTCCCATGAGTTGTGCACGTCTAAGTGATACCGGGGTGCTGATGCAAATGCTTCGGTAACAATTAGACGGAAAATTGGTTGTTAATTGTGAGGATGTCAATAAGAATTAAAAAGTGGATGTAAGAATGTTTCCTGATCATGTTATAACCTCCCCATATATATTTTAATAACTATTGATAAATATACGTAGCATAAACATATACATGTTATATGCAGTCAGTATTTTGTACGAGTACACGTTTTTCGGAAATATATATTCTCTACTTAATATTATCTTTCTACATAATAAATACATATAATAAATGTTGCTATACCATTACAATTACTTCATTTATTTTATCAGACACCCGTAAAACATACATTATAGGTATATTATATATCTAGTGAAATATATTATGATAATAAAATTGTATTTGTATTCCGCATTTGTCTCATTTCAGACACTCCTTCCAACAAAATCGTCCAATTAGTTCTCTGAGGTTTTTTTTGACTTAATGTTTTTTCAAGTCAGTCTCTTTTTTAATCTTCTTCTCAAAATTGCAAATACAGTACTTTTTCTTCCATGTTGTTATTTCTTGTTTTGGTGGATTAGCTTACCTTTAATTCTAGATCCTAGAACTTTTTTCCATATTTCTCACCATCATGAAAAGATCAAGGAAAGAAAAGATCTTGTTTACTTAATTTAAAAGGTTTACGCACCCTTATTTACTTTTTAGGCTTCAATTTTTTGTTTTCCTACCAGCACTCCACCTCATATTTATCCGACACTTTAATTATAAAATAATTATGTCTGCACGTTGAAACAGACGAAAAACACCCACATACAAAAAAATAGTGTCAAAATTATCTGGTGATTATTATCGATTAAACCAAAAATGTTAAAAAAATTACAAATTGTATTAAAGGATGTTACATGTTCTTTTGCCATTTGTTTCTAGCATCTCTGTTTCACCCATAAGTTTTATGGACTTATAGTTTTATGGTACCATCGAGAAGCTTCAAATGTAAATTAATTCTAAACTTTTCTCTGGTTACACGTATATTATATCACTTGCCTTCTTAACATGGTGTAAAAGTTTTAGATTTCTTCATTTATAGTATTTTTAGGAACAGGTTATTCCAAAGAATCCTTTCAAAATAGTTGCATTTTCTTCGTTTACAAATAGTGATTCTTCACTATTGTATTTTTTTGTCAATTGTTGTTCATATCTTTTAGTCAATCACTTCGTATGCTAATCAATTTATTGTTTAAAACTTCTTCTTTCATGTATTTGCCATGTAGTCTGGAAGTAGGTCAAAGAAACAAAAAATGTTGAATATAAACTTTATTAGAAACCTAACTATAATTGAGCGATCGTCGTTCTTCTATTTCTGCAAATTCTGCTTCACTTAGGACTTGGCAAAGTCTAGTGTTTACGAGAATTTGTCTGTTGTTTGAAATCATTTTAAATCGTTTGGCATAATCGAGAAACATTAAATCTACAAGGTCCATTTCTTGATTTGCTTGTGGTAGTATTTCTTCTTCCTCCTCTTTAACATGGTGCAATTGATGTGAATAAGGATCATTTTCTGCGATTTCTTCTTTTACGTTTACATTTCTAGGAACAGTTTCTTCTGGAATCACAAAAGCTAAAGGATCCTCTTTTAAAAAAATCGCATTTTCTTCATAATTAAACAATGCTTCTTCATTTCTGTTAACCAACATGTTTGTTACCGTATTATGAGATAGTGAATGTTATTCACCTGATGTTTTTTTCAGATTTTTTCCTAACTAATCCTAGTGCTTCAAAAAATTTACGGCGAACTTGTTGCCTATAGTTGTAAAGCTACGTGTTAACAAAAATTAACAATTGTCATTTTACTTAACTTAAACATCCTTCGTCTATTTTTCCTTTTGACAGAAAGAGTTAATCTCTTCCTATTTGACTTATTCTATTTCCCATGGCAATTTAAAAAAAATAGCTTCATTGCCCCATTGTGATACACTTGATATATTCAATTTAAAAAAACTGTCCCAATATCTTAAGAAATAACGCCTTAAAATGAAAATTTCGTTAAGCGAACACTTTAGCGTTATACGGCTGACACTCAACTGCGTAGAGCGGATATCGACTGAGTGGCTTGGCCTTGGAGTGAACCCTCCTCTGTTAATCTCTACCGGAATGCCACCATCACACGCAAAAACACAGACAAAATCAAAACTTTATTTAAACACTTTGTAGAAACACAATGATGTGCAACTAACACATTCAACTTCAGATATCACTCAGGAAAGTTTTTTTTTTATCATTTAATGTGCAACTGAGCAGCTCAGCGTTGTCTGCTATACACAAAAACACAGATACAATTTTTTTAATTTTTATTGTTTTGAAGGTAACCGTAAAAGTTATGACTCCTCGAATTCAGCTTCAGTAATAATTTGGAAAAGTTTGGTTTTGACTAATGGTTGTTTTCTTTGTGGAAGTTGTTTAAATCTTTGGGCCAGTTCCTTAAATGTCAAGTCAATAGAGTCCAAATTGGTGCCTAAAGACATTGAATAATCCTTCTCCGTTTTAATTGAAGGATTTTCTTCTAATGCAATTTCTTCTAAAGGATCGACTTCGTTCGTCTCACACGGTTCTTCTTTAATATTCAACGGTTCTTCAATGCTATTATTTTTTTAATATAATGTACTATCAACTTAGTTAAAAACGGTCAAAATGGTTACCTTTCTTGAGCTTTTGAATTCTTCTTGTATACGTTATTTAACCACATTTTCTTGCTGTAAATATGGCAATGTTTACATAAATGACAAAAATTTCTTTTACTCACATTAGTCTTCGTCTACTTTTTCGTGTAGCATTAAGAGTCGGTCTCTTTTTGTTACCCATATTAATAAAATGATAGACGCAACTATTACTTTCAGTTAAAAACAAATTATTTAATTTTTTACAGAACAGACTTGATATAAAGAGATATTCGAGTCGAGAAACGACTGAGCGAGAGACTCAACACCAACTGAGTCAGATTCAGGTATCGATCATCGCGCGAGATGGCATTCTAGCCAGGATCAGATACAGATAACCTTGAAACGCTTTCACAGGCTTTAAAAGGGAAGCAATAGTTACAGAATGTATACAGAAAAAAAGACTTGACGCTCCTATTCTCTGCTGTAATTTATTGGACATGACTGTCCCGTATTTTTATAAGCCTCTTGAAAACTTAAGATTTGCGGCGCTACTCAGGCAGTTATAGCATTTTAATGCATCATATTTTTTACTAACGAAATTTCCACGTTCTTGTGTTTTTTTCGAGGAGTTAGTTTTTCTTTAATTTGTTCCATATTTCTCTTACCAATTTGTTTTTTACAAGTACTTCTTTCATGTCTTTGTGATGCAACGCAGCAGCAAGCCAGGTCAAAGCAAGGGTAAAAAAACGAAAAAGTCGAATATAAACTTTATTACAAAAACCTAATTACAATTGAGCGATCGTTGTTCTTGTTCTTCAAATTCTGCTTCAGTTATGGCTTGACAGAGTTTAGTTTTAAGGAGAATTTGTCTGTTGCCTGAAATCATTTTAAATCGTTGGGCAAAATCGAGAAACATTAAATCCACAAGGTCCATTTCTTGATTGGCTTCTGGTATTACTTCTTCTTCTTCCTCTTTCACATGGTGCAACTGATGTGAATAAGGTTCATCTTCTGTGATTTCTTCTTTTACTTTTATGTTGGTAGGAAGAGTTTCTTCCGGCATCACAAAACCTAAAGGATCCCCTTGTAAAAAAATCCCATTTTTTTCATAATTAAACAGTGTTTCTTCATGTCTGTTAACAAACTGTTTTTTAACGTGTTTGATGTAATTTATTTTCACCTGTTGTTTTGTTTAATTTTATTCCTAACTAATCCCAGTGCATTAAAAAATTGGCGCCGAGCTAGCATACTATAATTATTATAAAGTTGTATATTCATAAAAATCAACAATTTTCATTTAACTTACTGTTTTACCAACCTTCTTCTACTTCTCTTCCTGTAATAGTTGTTCTTATTCCCCATCGTACTTGAAAAAATTGGCAACGTTACCCTACTATGACACACTTTATAATTTCAATTTTAAAAAATTGTCCCAATATCTTAATACATTACTCCTTAAAATGAAAATTTCGTTAGGCGAAAATAGCGTTAGGCCTGACACTCGACTCCGTAGAGCGATTATCGACTGAGCGGCTTAGCCTTGGAATGAATTCTCTTCCGTTGATCTCTATACCTGAATGCCACTACCCGCAACACACAAAGTAGAAAAAACACACCGTAGAAACACAACACTTAGAAAAGCTTGTTCTTCTATCAGCTGTACAACTGAGCAACTCTGCGTTGTGTGTCAGAAAATACAAAAACACTTATACAATTTTTGTTATTTTATTGAAAGACAGATAAAATTATGACTGATTTTCCTCAAATTCAGCTTCAGTAGTAATTTAGAAAAATTTGGTTTTGACTAATGGTTGTTTTTCTACTGAAAGTACCTGGTTTAAATCTTTGGGCCAGATGGTGAAATGTCAAGTCAATATGGTCCAAATTGGTGCCTAAAGACGTTGAATCTTTTTCCGTTTTAATTGAAAGTTTTTCTTCTAATTGGAATTCTTCTTTTTCGGCAACTTCTAAAGGGTCGACTTCGTTCGTCTTAATACTACTCTTTTTTAATATAATTAAAAACGATTTCAATTCTTACCTTTCACTATTGTGCTCTGTTTCATTTGTATTATTCTTGTTTTTTTTTTCTGGAACCAGGCTCTCCGGCTGTAATATACCAATGTTTACATAAATAATAAAAAATTCTTTTACCCACAGTATCATTCGTCTACTTTTTCGTTTAGAATAAAGAGTCGGTCTCCTTTTATTACCCATCTTAATAAAGTGAGGCCTGGGAACACAATTGCTACGTTCAGTTAAAAACAAATTATCTAAATTTTTACAGAAGTGACACGATGAGAAGAAATATACGAGCCGAGAGACTCAACACCAACTGAGTCAGATTCAAGTATCGACTATCGCTCGAGATCGCATCCTGGCTGGGATAACTTTGAAACGCTTTACATTGCAGAAGATCTTAATAAAAATATATGATTTGAGGGTTAAATTAAAAAAAAAAACACTCTTCTGTGTCAGTTCATTTTATTAGACAAGCTTTAAAAGTAAAGGTTTTCTTAACAGTAGTTACAAAATGTATAGAATTAAAGACTTGTCACTTCTATTAGTCCTATTCTATACAGAAACATTTTTGCTTTTGACTTTAATTTATCAGGCACGATGTCCTGTATTTTTATAAGCCTCTTAAAAGCTTAAGGTAAGTATGTGGCGCTACTCAGGCAGTAACGGTGCTTTAATGAATCAACTTTTTGTTAGTTTAACCCTTCCTACCGATATTTTGCGCTAACAAAATAAAAAAGTGCCCTTCAACCTTCAACTTGTAATTTCTTGGTAAATACTTATTGTCCAGTTATGTATAGTTAAGTCATTCGCGCTTGCGCTTTCTGAGAAGCGGGGAAAACAAAATCGATTGAATTTTCCTCTTGTTATTTTCCGAGTTAATTCACTTTTTATCTTTAAGCAAACATTCGTCCAAAGAATGTGATTTAAGGAAGGTAGCAAGAATATTTTATAGCGACCCTTCTAAGTAGGGGAGTGAAAGAGGGGCACGTGCCTACGACCCTTTTCTACGTTGACGTAATTTATTGTAATATTATACAAAATCAGATTAGTCAAAGGGCAGGTGACGTTTGAAGGAATAACCATAACAAGTCGAATATATTCGTTAAGGAGATTATTAAGTCGGGTCGTAAAAGGAATAATTCACTCTAGTGAATCAACGATGAGACATAAACTGCACTTAAAACGTCATTTGTACCGAATTAGCACCCTACGTGCCATTTTTCACCAAAAACTCCTCAAACCCTCTAACATCAACTCCCAAATCCGCATATAAAACCGGTCCGCAAAAAAATCCCTATGCCCAGCTTAATTTTTAAACAGGACTGGTGAATTTGTTATTGACAAACTAATCACTGAAGGGAAGAAAAATACGGCACGAAACGCTCCGAAACGGTCATTGACTGCTGACAGCTGCGCCTTTCCCATTTCAGTGCAATGATGCATTTCATCTATTATCTATGGATAAATTGGGGCATTTCACATGATTGTAATGCGACATTACTGATTCTTTCTTATTATTTTTCAGGATGTTACTGGTGCTTCAATAGACCTATTCAAACGCGGGCGCTGCTTAGTGTCAAGTTCAGAAAATTGTTTTATCGATATTTTCTCGATTTAGTGAACGTTGCCCTCGGGGTTTACCACCGATGATATTATTGGAAGTAAATTATCCTCGGATTGTGCAAAAAATGTAAACATGTTGTGACAGTTGTTAAAAAAAATAAGGAAAACGGTAAACAGTGCAGGACAATAAACAGGGAAAGGGAACACTTTTTATCATTTTTAATAAAAAATAATTGCATTTTAATTAATGAATAAAAAAGTAGATCGAATTCAATGTCGGTATAATTTTGAAAATTTAGACTTGTTATTTCATATTTATTTTGCGTTTACAATAAATATGTTTCATAATTATTTACTGTGGAGTTTGAGTTTTGAAGTAAAAATTTGCTTTAAATTTTGTAGCAAATGGTTCAGGTTACAGGACTAAGCATAACAGGTTTGCATAAAGAAAACTGGTCTTTTTTTCCTCCTTATGATTACGCGTGATTATTATAAATTTATTGCTTCTATATCGAAATTTAATAACAAAAATTATGTATCACATAAACTTTTTTGTAATAGATTTTTTAAATAAATCGTAGATTTTACTTAAAACTTAATATCTGTAAATTTAATGATTGCGACAATAATTTACAACAAATGTTATAATTCGTTCGAAAACTAAAAATCATAAAAAAAATGGAACTAGAACCAAATAGAACAGAACTAAAACCAACAAAAATGTGCTATCATTGCTATTTTATTACAAGAATGTGATAATGTGTTGGCTCGGGAAGTGTAAAATAGAGCCCAAACAATTTGTAGAGCCTTATTTAACGACCATCGACAAAGCCACTTGTCTTGGTTTGAAACTTTTATACCGTTTATAGAATGTCCTGCTAACAGGATGATCTACTACTTTCGAAACCATATACGTAATCATAATCATCAATTTTCTATTTTAAATAATTTCAACAATGGAAACTTCTTGTAATAAAATAAAACGAGTTATCGGTATTGAATGAAATTTTTTGTTTGTTTTGATTTATTTGGTTCTTGCTGTCGCTGAGACCTTCCTTGCCCTCCGACTTCCAAATAAAAAAATAATGTCACCCCAACCCTCGTTGTCTCATAAAGTTTGCAAACCTCGTCGTAGCCACACCCCATGTATTGTCTCTTCAAAATCCAGGAAGTTTTATTTCCAACCGATCCAAAAATTGCCTGATTTTCGATCGCTTTCCGCCGATCTCTAGACGTACATGCAAATCTCCGGTCCGTCTCACCGACGGATGCTTTAAATGGCACTTTTCCAACATATAATTCAGACAACAGTTTAATGAAAAGTCTCGCCGTGTTGCAGCAGGGGAACGGTTCCCATGACGACGCTGCAGCCGGGTTTGCTCTGGGGTTGCTCGGTCTGGGGCTGTTCAGGCCGGGGGTGGCTTTGCAATGGGGTGGCTCAGTCGTTGCCCTTCTATTCCTATTCTAATCAAACGGCGCGTTTTCGATGCGTCGCGATTAGAGAGAGATTTCTGACCTTGCCAGGAAGCTGTCGTGAGAAAAAATTTCTTGTGCCTCTTGAGGTTTAATTCAGCCGAAAATTACTAACGCTAACGACGGTATTTGCAAATAACAATAAGCCGCTACGTGATCAAATAAAAATCGGATGTGCCACCGGGAAAGTCATAAAAAGGCACAAAAGTGGGCTCGTAAAAAGCAAAAAAACTTTACCAGTGCTTGCCACCGGTTTATTATAACTTGGGCCGAAGAAAAATGTACTTCTGTATACAGCGTAAGAAAGGGAATTTTGCGGATAGCTAGTTTATGGATTAGGACGCTACTTTAATCCCCTTGAGTCAAATTATTTACATAGTCATTTGAATTTAATTGCCTTTCATTATACAATTTTCCATAATCTCTCCATTTATCTTTCTAGGGCCTGGATTTTTGTTAGACAAGCAAAAAACATGGTCTCAAAAGTTTGACATTTACGGGACATTGACACCGCTACCAACCTTCCAAAAAGTTAAAATTAAAAACCACGCACTTGAGCACTCAATTAATTGTTTTGTTTGGTGTTAAGTAATTAAGAAATACTTAACTGCACAATAATTAATTACTTGCTCTTCAATTGTAATTTAATTGTAATTTTATTATTCGTTTCATTTTAATTTCAATTACGTGCTCATACTTACATTTCACAAAAAAGATATTTTCAATTTGTGTAAAAGTTGACCTAACTTGACCTGACCTGACCACTACTGGGAAAGAATTTCTTTAATTTTTATTCTATTATTAGTTTCTTGTTTCGAGGAATTGGAAAGCAAAAATCACAAAGTTAGGTAAAGGATGTAGGTATTTTACAAAGAAACTAGAAATGATTTTTTTAACTTTTTAAATAGGTATGTAACATTTATCCTTTTAAAAGCCTTTGGTTCTTCTTATTCTCATTTAACTTTTAATCGGAAAAAGTATGAACAACATCGATTTAATATTTCTTATTGCTCGTTACTATAATTTAAACACAACTCTTCATTATTATACAGGATATAATTACAGCGAGTTGGAAATAGTTTATTGATTTTAAGATAAATGAAAAATAAATCTGTGATTTTACAAAAGCTGTAGATACTAACCTAAAATTATTTTCAAATATACAGAGTGGTTCAGAAATGAGCCACAACACAAACAAACTTATGTTTTTTTTAATAGAATACCCTAAATTTTATTGCTTTTTCGGATATAGCTTATAATACCTACTGATATTTGTAATCTAAACTTGTATTGGTCGATTTTGCTTAGTTTTTGAAATAATATTTTGATTTTTTGACGGAAACATTAAAGGGGAAAGTTCAAAGGCAAATCTGTACTAATTGTTTAGCGCATTGCAATTAGGAACGTAAAAACGTAAAATAAGAAGTGTATTAAAAGTTGAATAACTTGAAAAAGATAAACGGGACACTAATTTTTGTTTTTGCTTTTCAAAGGTTATTAAGTTGTTTATCTAAAAACATAAAGTTTCAAATGCCTAAAGTTAATAACTAAAAAGAAATTTGACTTTAAAAGTTAATTTCAGCAACATTGCACATTATTCATGAGCATTGTTTTAATATGGTAAACCATAGCATAACCACATAACTCCACCACGGAACGTTTATTGAAATTTAGACGGGAATTTAAATATTGGCCATAAGTATTAAAATTTTAGTTATTTGATTGTAATAAACATTAATGAAGTTATTATTAGCTGTAAATTTCACTTTTCGGCTACTGAAACAATAGTGAATAATTTTTAAAGTTAAATATTAAATATTAAAGTTAATATTAAAATAATTAGAGAGACAATTTAAAGGTCTTTTTGATGCGAAAATAAAAATAGGGTGTTTTATTTAAAAATTTTAAGTTATTCAACTTGCAACAAACCTTTTTATTCTTTATTTTTTATCTTTATGATTGCAATGAGCTAAAAAAATATATTCTAAAGTCTGAACTTTCTTTTTAATGTGATGAAAATCCTATTTTTCTAGGATTCTTAGTTTTTATGTAATACCTAAAAAAAATGGCATGTTTTCGCCAAAAAATAGAATAATTTTATAAACTGCCCACAAATGAATAGGAATATAGTGATTAGTTTAACTGTTAGTTAAAACTATGATCTTATTTGTTATTAAGTAATAAATTGTATCAAAGCATTACAAGTGAATGCATTCTGCAACCACTAAGAAAAAATATGATGTATAAAAAAATTTAACCCTAGAATGCGCACGTCTGTTTAGCAATATCCCTTTCATTTGTGCGCAGTTTATTTGAAACCTAAGCAAAATTGACGAATTACAATTTACTTCAAATACATAAGTGTTAAAAGCTACATTTAAAAATATAAAAAAATGTAGCGTATTTTAACAAAATATACATTTGTATTATAGCTAATTTCTGAAACATTCTGTATACTTGAAAATAATTTTAGCTAAGTCAGGGGGTTAGTATCTATGGCTTTTGTACAAAAAAGGTTAATTTTCTAAAATGTAAAGGTCAATAATAGGCTTTTGTTTTGGTTAAAATGGTTGGATATGTTGCTGTGGCCTTGTCATGTGTCTGATTCATGCTTTAACATGGGGTCGCAAAAACCCTCGAGGAAGAAAAACAAAGGCCCAAAGTATAAAATTCAATCCAGTAATCGTGTCGAAACAAAAACCGCCCCTGCCCATGTGGTATAAAATCAGTGCTCGCAGCCCTCTGGAACAAAACGCCCATAAACGCATCTTCCACAATTTACATAGCACATTAAGCACATAAATGGCTATCAGAATAAACGAATTTCGCACAAAGCCACTAGCGACTAATGGGAAGGAATGTGCAAGTTTGTGCGTCCAGCAGGACGAAAAGCTCATTGGAAAGGATGATAAAGCGAACCAGGATACAGCAGATGACGGTGAAGCCGAAGGAGGGTTTCCATGGCCACGCGCGTTCCCTCGGGTCGGCCAAATCAGTTCTGGACGCGTTTCCTGTAGGAAACGCATCGGCTTTAGGCGGGCCGCTCTGGGGGAGCACTGCCACTTTCGGGAAATAGCATGAACCTGCCTAAAAAATGAGTTTTCCGACTGATCAATTGTAACGCCTGGGGAGAGCCAGGCGAGATAACCACCTGGATTTTGGGATAATTGACCATCAGGGTCAGATAATTATAGATGCACTGGCGCATCCACCATTTTTTTACTATTTCGGTTGGTTATAATTATCGCACCTTGGATCGATACAGTGGCACATCAATTCTAAAATATGTATGCGTTTGATATGCCACCACGCTGTCCTGCATAAATCGTGCAGACAGGCTATATTTGGACAATTCGAAATGGCTTTTGCAGCGTTGCTGAATTATGTAGCTGCAGTTTTGGTCTGCTGTGAGCCAACCAATACAAACTGCAGGATTAAGCTAGGGAAATGTATTATAAATCAAAAATGTTGTCACCGTTTTCAAATTATAACCGCGTTATGGGGTCTATTTTTTAACGAATATTTTTAAATTAAAAGAAAACATACACGGTTGAGGTTCGGTCTGAAACTTTAGTGTTCAGTGACAAACTTTTAATTTTTTATTTTGTCGAATATCGAAAAATCTTTACGTTTCACATACCTAGTCCAATCTCCATTCGGAGAGAAAAACACATCAAAAGAGGTGTTTTTTCAATTAGTTTTTTATTAAGTTTTCAAGTTATTTTATAATAATTTAAAATAAAATTCCTTGTTCTACCAGAATATTTCTTGACTAGAAACTAGAGAAAAACAAATCAATTTTCTTGTTTTTTCTCAAAGGAGCTAAACGCCTATAAAAGAATACAAACCAAATGGTATATTTTGCTTTTGTTTTGTTTTTGTTCGAAAACCAATTTTTTAATAAAATTGTTCGTCTTGTTCGTCCATTCCCATTGTTATCATTTTTAGGATATAAATAATGTAACATTTTATTTTCAACTTGTTTTTAGAGGTTCGTAGGGTAAGAAAATTTGATTAGAAACAGAATATGAAGTTAACAGAATTCTTTTTATACTGAGAAAACTCTCGACCAACAGTATAAAATATTTGGGGATAGTATTATTAGCATTAGTTAATCAATGGTATTATCTTTTATATACCCAAATACTCGTTCTATTTGTTTAAATACTTAGGAATTTTTAATTATTATTAGTAGTATAACTAGCAAAGAGAAATAAATCATCTCCATGATTTGGTCAATAGTAGGAATTTTTAAATATTGCCTAATTTTAAACAATTAAAAATAAAGTAGCGGAGCCACTTTTTTGTTGTTTTGAAATGTGTAATTATTAAAAGAACTTACAATGAAATAAACGTTGAATCATACTTACTTTAGTACTTTGATTAAAATCTCAAGACCAAAATCAGGTTTTCATAAATATTCAAATTTTTTGATGAAGGTTGTGAGATAATGGTAGAATAAGTTTGCGTAAATTGTATCAACTCTGTACTAGATAATAATGTAACCAACTGTATTATTTTACATTAAATTCGAAACACTGGTTGATTGACTAGAAAAGCGATGTTGTCTTTAAATTTTCTATAAATAAAGATTTTGGCTGTCTCTTCTGCACTTGCAGATTTAAAATCCAAAATAATGTTAAATAATTTTTTGGAATGAAAACACAATGTGGCACGCCACTGCGCTCAAATCTAAAAATCCTTGTTGAGAGGGTTATTTATTTTTGCCTAATTAATTATTTGGGGCTTTTTCCGAGGGTGACCAGCACATTTTCCCCCGGCTTTGATCAATGTTACAACGGATTCCCACCAGAGGCTGCGAACATTATCCTTTTTTACGACTATCCTTCTTGTTGTGTCGCACATTTAATTAAAATAAAGACGAATTTACGAAGTTAGAACCCCATTATTGATTACACTCTCACCTGAAAACCCATTTTTCTATTTTTAGGCCCGTGGGCTTTGCGTAATTTCGCCCAAATTGAATAACTCATTGAAAACCACTCGGGGGATTTACCGGTAATACGTGGGTGGAAAGGGTGACAAAAATACGCGACATAATTGGAGAATCATTGAAAATTCCCGTGGAATTCATGGGAAACGTTTTTTTAAATGTGGTGTTAGCCCCGGGTCGTCTCTTGAACTCTTGTTCGGTTTGAAAGAAATACCGGTCCTTATTCTTTGTAAAGGACAAAGGATTTACATGGCGGACTAGTTTCAAGGGACTTGAAGGAATGTGATTGGGATTTATGAAAGCATTGGTTTGGCGAATCAAAGGGCAGACGCGTCACAGTCTAACATCGCACCCTTCCAGACGACGGTTCAAGGTAGTCTGGGACGCTAATTTGAAGGATATGGTAGTGGTGTTGCGAATGAGAATACGCATTATGCACTTGTCCTCATTGAACCTTTTCAAATTCTCAGACCCCTAGGTTATGGTAAGGACAATTGAGCACATGCAGAATTTTATTTCGAATTTTTTCATCTTCTAATTAACCCATTATTCGGCTGTTAATTGAAATAGCAGACTAAACCCATTTTATGACGAAATAAACTAATAACGTAACGATGTTCATTTAAAAAACAAATTTACAGTTTCACAGATTTGGGAGCAGGTGAAGGGACCAGTTGATGGGAACCGGTGCTATCACAGAACAGCTGATACTTCATAACACAAGCTGCACTTTTATCTCATCTGAAATTTCACAGATTGAAAGGGGATTTAAAGTGCCGCCTTAAAAAGCAGTAAAAACAACGTTTCGGATGATTTTAATTAGTAATAAAAGCAAGGATTGGTGTTTTAAATCAAAGTTTGAGGAATGCCCTAAACCTCTAATAGGGTGGCGCGATCTTAATCTTAATTGGGGCGTTATTTTTTATAGCAGTCGTTCTTGAAAATTTTCCTTTGGAAAATTGTCAACCGATTTGTTTTTTTCCCCGTCTGCCACATTCATATTTAATTACGTGCATTCAATATTGACAAGTCGATAATATCATCAAAGCATATTAAATGGGGAAAACGTACATAAAAAGGGACAATAACCCTAAGTAGGGTGAGTCAACAAACAAGAGTACCCACGACAGTGAAGTTAATGTCGTGCGCAGACCTTGCTATATGGAATCTAATAGAAGGATATGGAGATTACTCCCTTGATAGGTGCCATAACTACGAATCCATTCCCACGATTGGAACCTAAGTAAACCGATCCTAAAACCCGGTAACAAGCCAACGAGACGTTTACATCAGCTGAAATGAACTTCAGACCGATGCAACAAAGTTCGACAGACGTAAAAACCCGGATTTATGATGGCTCACAGCGAACCATTGCTGCTATTTTCAGGAAAAAGAAACAAAGTAATGCATTCGCGTTTCGGTCAATATTTTATTAACTCTCATCAACTTATCAATAAAGAATACATTTTTACAAATGCGACCACGTTTTGCTTTGTTACAATTTTTATTTCACCTTTTTTTTATTTGGACAATTTTTTTATTCTTGTTTATTCTTTCTACTTTCTAAAATCACATCACAATGTAACTCTAATTAACTAACTTGTTTTTGGAGTCAAAATGAGCTTTACGGACTCAAAGAGTCAAAAACATTTTCAGTTAAAGTTAAAATTCTTAGTTAACCAACTCAAGCTAGGTCTGCGTCATGGTTAGGCAAAAAAGTTAATTTTTAAGTTTCTTAGCTGTTTCCTGAGTTGAGTAACTTTTAGTGTGAATCAATAGATAAGGCATTGAAAAATATGCTTCTCTATTCTTGAAGTGAATTTATTTCAAAAATTAATTATTTTATCAGGTTTCTGACGATTTAGTTTTCTGAGTCAAACAACTTAGGCCCGTTACTTCAATGGTGAGTTAACTCCAATGAGTCAACGTAAACTTAATGCTAACTTATAGTTAACTCAAGAGTTACCTGAGTCAAGTAACCTAAATTTAGCCTGAGCTCATCAGTTAGCTTAGAAGAAGTCAAATTTGATGCGGAAATGCTAATGAAATAAACGAGTTGTACAAATGAAGCTTAATAGTATTTTATTCCCTTAGCGTATTTTCGTTTATTTGTTATGTTTATGGTCGTGAGTAAACAATACTATAAAAATAGTCTGTTTTGCCATAAATAAGACCAGTTTTGGTGTAAAACTGGTATTTATTATTTATTTAAACCTTCATTTGTGTCCATTTTTCATTTTCCTCAAATCCTTGTAAATAATATATCAAGTGGTCGATTAATGGTTTTTGTGGTAAATTTCAGCCAGTCAGTGTTACCACAATGGCAATAATTTGTTAGCAGTCAGTGGGCCAATTCTTTTATTTTGGAAACGGTAAGAATGCAAACGTCCTCAATGGCCATAATTTATTTTTTAAATTAAAATATGTTTGTAACAAGGTCGAGAGAAATTGGCACCACCTGCATTGACGGACAGGTGCATGTATTCATATTGATATTCTCTTTTTTATAATAAATTCAAAATACGGAGCGCTTTCTGCGTTATGACGCAAACCTGGAGCATGTGTTAACTTATATGAGGAATCAATTTGTTTGTTAACAGTGTTGGAAATAGCAAAACAAGCATAAACTTCTTTTGAAGGATTATGTAAGTATGTTTAAGCAATGGCAGCTGCGACTCAATTTCCTTCCCGTGTTAATTAATTATTCTTGGCTTCAACACCTGATACCTTTCCGAATGAAAATATTACTTTTGCATTTGAAGCACGCGCGATTGTTATTAGAAAACATGGATGGAAAAGTCCGAAATCCGCGACGATAATTAGAAAGATTAAAGCAAGCATACGATCCAAGTTCGATGGCTTTGTAATTGGTTCGGGATTTAAGCTAATGTCATTTTGATTACGCACTGGTTTTTTCGAAAAAGGCGTTATTTCGGTGCAAATAGGACGTTTTGTAGGAAAGATTTACCTCGGGCGCATTTTCTGGTGCTGCAGTCTGGCTGGTTAAACGCCAGGTGAGTCTGTTGACCGCCAACACCTGCTATTTTTTATGACGGCTGCCGAACGCTTTCAGACGCTCCGCTAATATCGACACCACCAAAACAGATTCGTTTAAATTGCGATTATTGGGAATATACGGGCGCCCCAGGCGAAATTTGCGCCGTTTTGACAAAATTACCAGAGATTGATGACCAAAAAAGATGACCAAGACACGTACTTGGCCATTTTTCATTCCCACAACACATTCTTAAAATATTTTGAGTTATTTTTAGAAACCGTGGCTCAGAACAAAACATCAGGTGAAAATATTTATTAACCAATTTGATCTGTTTTATTTCTTTTAAATGAGTTGAGGTTAGAAGGTTAGGCTCATGCTAGGTTTTGTGGAAAACGCTGATATTTTTTTAAACCTTTTCGGATTGCAGTGTGGTTAGTATTTTTTCAGGTTTTAATCTAAAACAAGTTTACTGAGTCAGTTCCCTACTTTGACTAATACGTAGGTATTTTTACCTAGAAAAGTCAAACTGAAAATCATTGAAACTGTTTTCTGAGTCACTATGCTGTGCTAATACAATTAAATTAGAAAAATCATTTTTTGCAGTCAGTCATTAATTACAGTTTAGTTTTGACTGAAAATAGGCCATGTATGTGTCATGCTCAGGAACTGTTTCCTGAGTCAGTCGGTTAAGTCCTACCTAGTTAGATAGATTAGCTTGGGAGTTAAAGTACGAGTACATTGTATTATTTTATTTCAGTTGATTCGATTCAGATCCATAAAATTGAAAATTTCTTTTGTGAAAATGTAAATCATCTTGTTTGGTGCGGTTCGCAAATATGCTGTTCTATCAAAATTCCTGATTTCGCTTGTGAAAGATTAATTCTGCGATGATTCAGCACATTTAGCTTTAAAACTCTGTTCCAATTAAATTATTCGCCAACAAAGAAAATGTCGTAAATAATAACATTTAGGATCAATCATTATAAACTTGTTTACAGAAAAATATGGCAAATAATGAGCATCTGCAGACAGCTTTTCATTTTTCTGCTATACAATATTGACTGATGATCCGGCCAAGTCATTATTCTTTCATATTACTCAACTAATAGGATTGGAGTATTAGAAGGGTTCGTTATTGATTATTTTAATAAGATGGATAAAATCCTAGGACAGTTATTACAACTAGCGCAGTTTAATTGACCGATTAATAATAAATAAATTCAAGTCACGAGTTTACCAAAGAAAACGAAATTAATATTTAACCCAGTAACAAAAATCCTGTTGTGCGGAATAAAGACATTGCCGATGGTAATTTTGATTGTTCACATTTCCACCGTAGCCCATATGGTGGCCGGCATTTTGTAATCCCAGACAACCCACAATTTCATTTTTACCAACGGCATTTTTTATGTTCATGTGCCATAAAATTCGGCATATGGGATACGGTCACGTATTGTTAACATAACGAATTCTATCAACTCGATTCGATTTGGTGTCAAGGGGTGGCATTTATTTTGTTCTCAGGAAACGTTTCGCGAATTAACTATTTAAAAAATGAACCTATCTGCCGAATTCAAGATTAACTTCGTACTAAAGTCGTAAAAAGGATCGCTTAGGTTTACGTTGTCGTAAAAAGTTTTGTTGGATTATTATCGATTGGGCATTAGGGGAGGTTATTGACTCACGTGTAGACTCAATGAAACAATTTCTTCCATTTTGCACTATAATAGCCCCATTAAAGCACTCATTTGAGTACCTGTATTTTTCATAAGATTGGCGCGATGTCAACGGCCAGGAAGTGCATTAATACATTTCATTAAAAACAGTAAGAATGATGTCAGGTTGTTTTCTAAGCTACGAGGAGCAAAAAATCAATTCAATTTTTCAATTCGTTAAATTAATAATAAGTTGAATTCTAAAAATAAGCAGTTAGTGTTTCAGGCTGTTTTCTGAGAGATAATGGATAAGAACATTGTTCTGGAACACGAATTGTTGTGTCATGAGCTTTTTCATTAGATTTATTTTCGTTAAAATACCAAGACTCAGGTTTCAGGTCATTTGCTCAGCTAGGTGAAGCCTAAAAAATATTTTTCTTGAACACATTATTACAAATATTGTTTTCAGTCACGTAGTCATTATTAAGTTAAATTCTAATAATAAGACAGTGTCTCAGGTTGTTTTCTGAGCTGAGCGTTTATGTTCGTATGAAAAATACAGTCTGTTATAATTTGTTTTGAATTTAATTGGTATTGTGGGTTGTTTACCTATTGTGTTAAATTCTAATAATAACACAATCAGTATTTTAGGTTGTTTCCTGAGCGAAAACGTAGCGTATTAGTTTGTTTTCTGAGCTGAGCGTTTATGCTCATAATCTGTTACAACTTGTTTTGTGTATTGTGGGTTGTTTCTGAGTTTTGGTTTAGTTGAAGTGAATTTTTGCCCCCGGACGCAATTTTAAGATTTCGTCGATTCTTTCTTGTTGCTGCACAAAATCCAATTCCTCGCTTGATCGATAAAATTATAGGTATTTTGTTTGTCGGCTCGACATTTCTACCTGGCTCTTTTCTCACGGTTGAGCAGAACAATATTTACCATTCGGAAGGAAATCTCGTCCTTGAGGGTCAAAATTCGGCTAAACCTCCCCATTTGTTGTATTCGAGTCGTTGCGATGGATTTATAATTGCCTTGGATGGGCCAGGTGGACGTGCATGTGGTTCAAGACACGAGCAGCTGTCACTGGCACATGCCGCAACTTCTAAGATGCACCCAACTTTTCTTAAGACGTTGTGCACCTTCACATTTTTACCTGAGGGTTGTTCTAGTAGGACTAGCCCGAAATGGGGGCGACACGTGCTTGGTTTTTCTCGGATTAAAATTGGAGGGAAATGGATTTTGGGCCAAAGTTTTGGCGGGTGATTAGAGCTAGCTTAGGTGAATACGTGACGCAGTTATGGCTTGTTGAGAGAGTGTAATTGGGGTTTAAGTGTCGCTTTAATTTTGGATGGAACGGAAATGGATTGTCAATTTAGGCCGGCAATATAAATAGCCAAAGATCTAGGTAAAAATACACCTAGACCATTTCGGGACGTGCGACTTATTAGTTTGATGAATTTTGTTGATTTTGGGGGAGGCAAAGCCCTAAATCAATCAAGATTCAAACCGAATCAAACTTTGGGGAAATTCGCATTTGCTTATCTGACCCTCTGACCTGGCCCCGATAAATTTTCGGAGATTTATTATTCAGCGAGGAAAGCGTACTTTTTTTTTCTTGCGCTGGGAGCAATTTACCATGGAAGGGTGCACCCTTCGCCCCAGTTACCATCTGCCGTTTACGTCACGATTCCAACTTGTTCAACGATCAGCTGTCGTGAGTTGTTTTTAATTTTTTGCTACCTGTGTGCCAGCAGATGGGAATTTTTGTGGTTGTTCGTGTATATTTATCCTTAAATGTGATTATGCTGAGGGTATGGCAGATGCGAAATGCCGAGGAAATCACATCAGTCCGGCTCTGGCGTTTCCACCCTAATGATAATGTATTTGGAATCGATTCGATCGTATGTTATTAAAAGTAGCCGTCATTATACTGAATTAACGAAAACAAATGTAGACTGCAGTGTGTTTACATTTTGTCTCGGCGTGGAAAACAACCCAAGGGTGGTTGCTCACAATAATGACTTTTTCGATTTTCATTTTCTAGTTGCTTTATATAAACCTCGGTTAATGTGCACAGAAACACTAAATTATGTTTATTTACTTTTAATTGTTGTTTAATTACATGCATGATTTTATGGGATAAATCGGTAGCACATAACACGATTGTAAAATAATGTGTACATTTCGTGTTAAAAATTATGAATAATAAAATTTCTAATATATTCAAAGTGCCGATAATACATCGTGACGTATAAAGACATTACTTTAATAAATGCACACTGCCATATTGTTTTTATCAATGGATCAAAATAATAATTACTGATGCGGAAAAAGATTATTTCATAGTTTTAGAATTTGTAACATGATTTTCTGAAAAATATGATTGCCTTGTTGTGAGCAACTGAGTCGAGTTTTATGTTGTTTTCTGCATTTTGAGCTAATTTATGATTTATTTTCTGAACCAACAATTTGTGTTTTATGTTTGTTCACTTACCTCCTGAATTAAATAAAAAATAAAACCATGATTTATTTAGGTTTAGATTAAATTTGAATTGTTGAGTTCTTGTGGGATCAAATTTAGCCGAATTTATTCTGCGATCTGAACCATTTTTTAAAGTTATTAAATTCTGCCAGATTTTATCTGGATTTTGAGCTGAATAAATAATTTTTTGCGTTGTTATCCCCGATATTATGTTTGATAAAATGGTGTCATAAAAACCCGTTAGGCTTTTAATAAATGTAATATTTCTTTTTTCCTCACGCCGTTCGCAAACACAATAAAAGCGAAATAAAAGTAAGTAAAGCGTAAGTAAGATTATTTGATTTCCACACTTGGTCAAAGTCAAAAAATTCTCTCTCGCTTTTAAGGACCCATTTCTCAAGCTCCTTATTTACTTTATTAATAAAAATCTTCAAAGAGAATCGCTTAAATCAATATTTTCAACGTTTACGCGATAAACCGGGGAGAAGTATCTGATTTGCGTATCTTTTGTGCAAATTTAATTTTAATGTGAGCTAAGTAATAGCACGATGATCATTTATTCTGAAGATTGCCATTTTCGTTCTTTATTATTAATTTCGAGCTCTTATGAAACTTCTTCGGGTAATGAATTTTGTCGAGCTTTTTCATTTTCTTATTTAATTTAATCTAATATACAACCTGAGTTATAACGAGAAGTCGTCGATAAACACGAAAGCTTTTACTGCTTTTCACACACATGAAAAATTAACACATCTTGTTGCGCTTCGCGTCTTGATTAAACAATCATGTAAACATATATTTACATTGGCAGCGATAATTGCAAACTGCCTTTAATAATATATTAATCAGCGAATGCGGTAAACATTTCTCATTATTCATGGATGGATATCGATAACGTGTCTGCCGCAAAACTTAATAATTTCGAGCACAATTTTCAATACTAATAACTGGTTGTTTAAAAATCCAGACCGCATGATTTGTGGCCTTGTATTAATCACAATTAACAACAAGAACTTCAGGTACAACAAAATCGTTTACAAAAGAGCATTTTCTCCATCTATTTAATTATCCACTCCAGTTAACAAAATCGCAAAAGTGTGAAACTGGTCCTAAACAGTGCGAAATTAACTTAGCTTTGAAATGAAATTTCAAGACTGTTTCTTGCTTGGAAACGCAAGATGTAATAAACCATAATGATTCTAAACCTTGGATGAGACTATAGGCGTTGCTGCTATGGGGGAGGGTTGTAAAACGAAGGGGTGTGTGAAATTATGACATTAATATATTTCATCGCAGACTCAGTTAAACGAGATACCTTGTAGTTATTGTTACATTAACTTAATTAATTGATGCATTAAGGGGATTACGATCTATTGTGACTTTTAAATACATACATTTCAGAAGTTTATAAGAGGGTGCCAGCTTAGAGATCTTGGCAACAAAACTGAGCAGATTTGAATTAGCTAGAAATTTTCCGTTTTTAATAGATAGTGGCTTTAATTTATTCACTTACAACTTGAGTGAAGTAATCTGTAATTAACTGAAATTTTCATCAAATGATTTACTTTTAACACTGAGCCAGGGAGCAAAAAATTGAGTAGCGATTTTTGTCTGTTTGTAATACGTAAAATGCATTTATTCATAACTTTCGACATAAAATATTTGTGTAAGAGTCTCCATCGCAACCTTGTTACTTTGAGCAACACTCGACAGATCGATTCCGTATTCTATTTCCAATCCGTCTCCATAATCCCGACTCGAGTATTCAAAGGACACGAAAAAGGGAATAACAATCTTGAAATAGCTAAAGATGGTCAAATTACGCATACGGATGCAAAAATGGGGAAAACAGTTAATCCAGTGTCGCGTAATGGGTGGAGTAGGATTAAGAGAGGATCAGATAAATCAAGTAATTGAATCTGTATCGAAAATGCTGCGATAATTCATTACTTTAGGACCCCGTCATGCGAATAAACATGATTTGGCTAATTACAGCTCTCAGGTGTATGAATGGTTGCAGAAATATGGCAACTGTGCGAGGCTGTGCCGAGTTATCGATCGGTTTGGTATCAACATCACAACGCTAACCGTACTCTATAGTATACACGAGCCAGCCTTGACACCAAGTAACCGACTAAACCTGCAAGAGTAGCTCTAGGACGCTGTTCAAACTACTTGTTCCATATTTTCCCTCCAATTTCCTCAGGGAACGTTTTTAATTAACATCAGCATTTTTTACGTGAAACTTTCAATTTAGGAAACTTTTTCAATTTGATCTTTTTCACCTGAGTGAGGGGGAGAAGTCAATTCGCTGCTGTTGTGTTATTTATAGCGGCGGAGCTTTTGCAAAAATTGAATTTTCCCATTTGTAATGAATTCGATGTCTTTAGTACGGGGAAAAGCACAAGGACAAGGAAATCGGTACAAATTGTTATGCAGAGTGGAAAAATCTTTAGGTCGAGTATCGCGAAAGGGATTTCGGTCGTTTACTGGTTCGGTTCTGTTGACGCAGAACAGACGAAAATGCTTTTTAATGCTAACTTATGGCCATTGCTACAAATCGCTAAATCTATAGATGATCGCAAACGGGATCAACGAACGGCTTCGAGCCCCATCGAGTATTTCTCCCTCATTTCCACAATACTCAACCTCATCTCCTCAATTCAAACTCAATACTGTTTCGCAGAAGGAAATGGGCCCAATGTAGGTCTAGGTTTCACAAACAAAATTTCAGTTGTAACCTAAGCGTTAATTGTTATAAAGTCAACAGTCAGAGCTAACCGAATTTTTTTCGAGTCAGTTTTTGATCTCACTTTGATGCATTCAAGTCTGAGCAAAATATTTAGGTTTTTATCTCAGAAAACGAGGTTTTGCAAAAAATCAATTTTCTAGATGACTTTGATTTTGCTGTAATTATAAACTTACTAAAGCTTAAAAATCTGAGCGAACACTTTGTATCCTGAGCAAGAAATTTTGGTTTATCCATGCTACAGGTATATCTATCTATATTTTGGGCTTTTTTAAAAGCATAGAAACTAATTTTGGCTTCGATTTGGGTAAATATAATTGAGGATTATAATTCAGGAAACTAGGTTTGGTTTTTCATAAATTTTGTTCATGTGTTTGATGTTTTCTGGCCTGATCATTTAAAATTTGTAACAATTACATTAGGATCAGCTTTTAGGTTGAAATCTTAGTGAACTACTTTGTATTCTGAGTAAAGAATTTTGGTTTATAGATGATAGGTTTAAATAGGCATACTCATCTGTATTTCGACCTTTTTAAACTCTAGCAAGTGATTTAGGTTTCGTTTTGGGCAAATATTTAATTGAGCCTTTTATCTCGGAAACTATGTTGCGTTTCTTTTATATTTTCTGAGATTATTACTTATTCAAAAGGTGTTTTAAACGAATGATTTAGGTTCAGTTCTCTAATCGAACTAATTGGTGTCCTGGTATATCCGTGATGAGTTTGTAAAGACATTCTCATCCGTGTTTTGAGCTTTTTAAGAGCAGCAAGAAATATGAATTTTGATACAAGTAAATAATTTAAGATAATTTAAGATTTTATCTCAGGAAATTAGGTTGTGTTTTACTATTCAGTTTTATCAGAACATTATAAGATAAGGTTAACCCAAATTTTGTAATAATAACATTCAAAATGTAATTCTAAACGCGAACTTACTTCTAATCTAATTTCTGAGCAAAGAATTTTGGTCTGTTTATGTGAGGATTGGAAGACTTTGTCACTGGCCTTTAGGTATCGTCTTGAGTAAATAATTTAGGCTTTTATCTCAGGAAACAAGACTGTGTGGTTGTGTTTTATCATCCACCTTTGTCTCAACTTCAAACTTTTACAAATATGACAAATATGATCATTCAAAATTTTATAATTATGTTTTAATTAAGCGAATGATTTCATTTACTTTCCAAAGTCTTGCGAACAAATTTGTGTCCTGACTTCTGAGCAAGGAATTCTGGTTTGTTTACAAGATGTGTTTAAAAGAAAGTTGAAATCTAAATAAACTAATGTTTTTTGAGCTTTTTTAAGCTCAACAAGAAATTAAGTTCGATCTGACTAAATAATTTAAGTATTTAAGTTTTTATCTCAAAAAACTAGTTTTTATTCTGTATTCTGTATTTATTTGATTCTGATTACATGTGTTTTTCACATTCTTCTGGCAAAAAAAGGTTTAGGCAGGTTTTATTCAATATTTAAATCATAGTTAATTTGGTTTAGCGTAAGAGTTTTTCTCTGATTAAGTAATCCAGGTTTAAATCAGTGTGTGATTTAAATTCCAGAGACGTAAAAGATGTAAAACAAATCAGTATCCGTGATAATAATCTGGATTCTCGAATTTGAATCTCGTTCCGAATTTGTTTTGAGACAACACAAAGCTGATTTGTGGAAAGTCTTCACGTTTTATGGGTAAAACAATAGCCCTGAATCTGAAATAATAAATTAAGCGATTTTGCGTATTATTTATGTTGCTTTTTAACCCTCGATTATTTATTTGTCCGCCATTGAAGAACGTGTAAAAAATTACCACCATCCCTCAGCTTCCATTTGCAGCTCAACCGTCTGTCTGTCTTGACGTTATCTCGTCGAGTCAGGGTTGCTATGGAATCCAGCTGGGTACCGCAGGAACACAAGGTCGCCTCACACCATGGATTCCTGCGAGACTCCCTCTAATAAGACAACGTTTGCAGGAGTTATTGCACTCGGATGGATCAAAATCCGTCGTAAAAAAGCAGTTTACGCAATTAGCACGGGGATACGCGACAAAAATGGCGCAATCGTGGCGTGAAATTGGGTGTGTAGGGGCAAATTAAAGCAATAAACCGGGCCATAAACGAGATGATTAGGAACTAGAGTTAGTTTGCATATTTTCGGATTTGGGGAAAAATTCCCGAGTTTGTATCGATTTGCTTCAGATAAGCGCAATTTCCTCGGCAACATTGTTCTCCTTTTTATTACTGCGGTACTTCCCTTTCACGTATTCCAGTTTCGTGTATAGGGGGTAGACATCTTTACACGTCTTGCCTAACATTCTACTCGACGAAATTGGTCTCAGGGGAGGCATGCGAAATATTCAAATATTTATGTAGGCAACCACTTTTAAATCATAATACATCCAATAAAAACGACATTTTGGGTTTCTTAACGTCAACATTTCGGACGGAGAAAATGAAACATCTCGCTTTATTCCCGGTTCTAATATCTCACTGATTCGATTTCTGCGTGATTCTGGTCCGAGGCAATATTTTAAAATTGCTTATCCTACTACATTATCTTTTGTATCCAACCCTTGCTAATTACCAGCCGTAATCCCCAACACCAGCGAAAATAACTTTCCGTTCCTGCTGGATTTCCCGAAAACATGTATTGTTTTCGTTCCTGCAGCGGACGTTGATTGATGTTTCTCGTTTCTGCAATTTACTCTTAACTACCTCAAACGCCAACGTCTTAAGAATTGAGGGCCCATCTATAAGGTATTTTATTTAGATCTTGTGCATCATGAAAAAAACTGAACCAAATTAGATGGCTGTATAAAAATAAAAGGGCGATAAAAGAAAACCCGCGAAAATATAAGGGTGCTGTTTTATTCAGCGCGAATAAAGCCGAATCAATGACGCAATCTTAGCAATTTTTCGATTATTTAGCAGCTGACCCTTCCATCGATTTTTGTAGTTTGCGGCAAAGTGTCAAATGGCCGGTTATGCCGGAACAAAGCTGTAGTACGGCTTTAATTGCCTGACTTAATGAGTGTATAGAGTAATTAAAGTGAGAAGGGAGTGTGAATTATGGACCATATCGCACCTGGTGCGTTCCTGCAGATGGGACCAACTCCCTAATTCCCTTCCAAAATGTAATTTCACACCATTTAGTTGGGCAAAATATTGCCGAAACGATCATCTCACTTCAGATAACTTTATTTCGCAACACTTAATTATGCTCTTTTTTATGAAATTTTCTTAAGAAAACTTAATTTATATTTGCATTCAAATGAAACGGAAAGAAAACTCCACTCCTTCCGTTGTGAATTCCATTACAATATCTTAAGAAAATAAATAAGTTGAAGTTTTCAAAGAAAACGTCAAAAGGCTTTCCACTTTCCGCTCATTTATCACAAAAGACATCAAAAATACCTCGCTAGATAACCGCAACTTTTTAACCTCCCTCTCTCTCAATTAATTGTGTGTCCGCACCCATAATTGAATTTTAATGAAACTGAAATCTCATACAAGTCCTTGTTTGCTCCGGTCATATTATCCTGATCCGGAAAAATGCATTATGGATGTCCGTTTTCCGAAAATAAATATTTCGGATTGTGTTGGAAATGCAACGTGGAAAAGGAACAACGTGTAATCATCGGACTTGTATCCGATGCTTGCACGGAAGGTTACTACCCTTACCTTGTCCGGGCTGCTGCACTACGTTTCAGCCTAAACTCGAGCTACCACTACCCGGAATCGACACCCGGAAATGCAAATACGCAAAAATGGCGAGGGGATGCGGATCGGGCTTATCAGGGGGATAATGGGGAGAGGATGATAAATGAGTGTCGGGCATTCGGAAGCCATTAAAGCAGGCTGGATGAATTTTGTGAGATATAAAAATAAAAATTTCGCTGGTTAGTTTTTCCGGCAGATTGGGCCGCATTATCAATTGGCCCACAACAGGGCTTACATGGGATTCTAATTGAACAACTACACACAGTGGCATATTGACATATAGGCTAAATGATGGGCAAAAGTATCTTTATTTTGATTTAAAAAATATAATAGTAAATAAACAGGTTGCATTTTTTACTTCGTAAGTTCTTATTTGTTGGGTTAATAAGTTTTAAGAAGTTTTTGTAGTTTCACGATGAGTAATGATAGAAAAAGCCTGAGTGGTACACAATATAGAAAAATGGCTTTGAAAAAAGTCAGCGACAACGTAATATTATCGAAAAATGTTTTAAAAATGACTATGTTTTTTGAGAAACAGAAACTTATTAAATAAATACCGAGTGATTTTTTAACAGATCTCTTAGAAAGTAAAGGACACATTTAAAAATTTAGTGCATGTTTAGTGATATAAGGTTCTTAATTTGATTTTCAAGAAGTACCAGTTGCTTACATTAGTAGAGAACTTGTGCTAGACCTGGGTTCATTATTTCATTCAGACAAATCCATTGAAAAAAAACTGATAAAGAGAATGAAGTTAAAAGCAGATGCATATTTACTGATTTGTTATTTTAGAAAATAATTTAGAAATTTATTGCTAGTTACATTACATTACAAAGGACCTTTCTAAGTTTTTTAATTTAATTTTCAAAACTATCTTGCATTCAATCTTGATATTTGGATTTAGAAGACTATTCGGGTTCTAATTTTGTCAGACCCTTCTTAAATAAGCCTTTTTTCCTGAGCTGTACCTGTACCTATTGTTTCCAGTGATTTTAGTGTTGTGAAAATTGATTTGTTTCTAGATTTATATGTGGCTCTAGGCTCTATTGATTTCTTTATGAAATCAGATTTTTTAAAATTTAATATAAGTTTTGGCTCTCAACACTTAGACAACAGTCAGTCTGAGATTCGATTTTTGGTCCAGATCTTTGATTACTGAAATTGAAATCTGAGAACACTAAATATCTGACTTGACCTGATTTGAAACGTTATTCAGATTTGAAGCAATTTTTGGAAGCTGAGTATTGTTTTCAGTGATGTTTTGGTCAAATCTGGGAGTGCATTTGTTCTAATAAACAACTACACGTGGTTCTTTTTGAATATTTGTGGGCGCGATTTAGCAATATTTTTTAGTTTCGAATTAAAGTCAAAAAGTTTTGAATTTTCTACACTTGAGTGATCAGGTTTTAAAACCAACAATATTATGATGCAGTGTCCATCTCAATTTTTTTGAACCAATCTCGATGTTTGAAAACTCTCAAACCCTTCCTATGTGAACCATTTTTCTTGAGCTGGTGGTTCATATTTCATTTTTTTTTCGAAGCTGATGAGCAAATACCTATTATTTTCAATGATTTTAGTGTTGTTTCTAAACTGTGAAAATTGATTAGTTTCTAGATTTATATGTGGCTCTAGGCTCTATAGATTTTTTGTGAAATCAGATTTTTTTAATTTAATTTAGGTTTTGGCTCTCAACAGTTAGGTATAAATGAAGTGTCCAAAATACGTCGGCTGAGATTTTATTTGTGCTCCAGAACATTGATTTCTGAGATTCAAATCTGAAAACATTAAATATCTGACTTGACCTGACCGGACACATTATTCAGATTTGAAGCAATTTTTGGAAGTTAAGTATTGTTTTCACTTTTCAGTGATATTTGCTCAAATCTAAGAGTAAATGTTTTCAACTTGTCCTTATTTCAGTGTTAATCTGACTAGACCTGACCTGACCTGACACGTTACTCAGATTTGAAGCAATTTTAGGAAGCTGAGTATCGTTTTCAGTGATGTTTGCCCAAATCTGGGGGTGGATTTTTCCAACTTGCCCCCATTTCAGCGTTAGATTTTCCATAATCAAGCCCATTTGCTAATCACCGTTCAGGAAATAAGTCCACACGAATGCGGAAGCGTTTGCGACGTCGCCTTCATTTCGCGCAACACTGCGTTCTTTAGCGTAGTGTGTTGGGGGTGGTTTTGGGGATGGATGAAGCAGGTGAACGACCGAGAGCGACCCAGACCGACGTCGGGCGGCGGCGAGCATCGATCTTCACTGCACCCGGCTTGCTTGCGCATTGCGCCCCACTTCCACCCCGTTTTGTTCAGGGTTCTTTCAATTTTAGCTCTTTCATTCGAATTCGCATTAAATCAATGCCCAAAAATAACAACTTCCGACAAACATTATCGATCACACAATAAGTTAAGATTTAAGACCCTTAATTCGAATCACCAACAAAAAAACAAGGAGCTGAGACAACTAATGCGACAGCTGATGGTTCTCATTTCCAGAGTGGCCCCCAAATAATTTGAAAATAATAATCTCTATCTAACGTTCCTTTTCTTTTGGCTTTTGCAGTTTAGGTTCGCTGCCAATTAAGCCCAATTCAATTAAATTTAATTACTTCCTTTCTGTATAAATTGTATGACACCTCGTAAAGAAGGGAAAAATTTGAATTGCTGCATTATGTGATCAATATCTGCTTTGTGGTGAACGAGTGACCATGTAATTGAGTTTAAAAATTCTACGATTAAAAAATTAATTGCTTGCCTCATTACCATAGCATGCACTTAAATAACAGCAAGCGTTTTTTGTTGATTATGAATGAAGATTTGAATAGAAAAACTAGGTCATAGGTGAAGTATTTTGTGAAGGAAACGTGCATTTGGTTGCCCTCTGTATTCCACTGCCTGAAGTGTACAGAACAACTCTACAGAAAGCTCCATCAAGTTGAATAAAAAAAACTACGTTTGATCTTGATGTCTTCCTGGCCACAGGATTTTTTTCAAATCTCCTAATATATAACTGTAAAAGAACTAATCATCATAACCCTCTTCTACGTGACAAAGAATAATCTTCACCAGTTAGACTTCACTATTATTTTTTGGATAGAGTAAGCATGGAGTAATACAGCTGAGCATTTTTTAATCTCGTTTAATCCCCAAAAATCCGAACCCCACCGAAACTGTATTGTTTATTACCTAATCGCAGATATAATTGCCTTATCTAAGTATAGATAAACAAGGAGAAAACATAAATATGTTTGCTGTACGTTTTGCTTTATCAAACCCGTTTAAAGGTCATCTTATAAATACTAAACATTGAACAGCTTGACTCAGTCGTTGTGAGCAGCCTCCACCATGGCAAGTTCAGCGGCTTTGGACTCGAATTGCATCACGTTGACACGCTATGTGTTATCAGAACAGAAAAATGCGCCCCATGCTACAGGGGAGCTCACCCAACTCTTAAACTCCATCCAAACTGCAGTCAAAGTCATTAGTAGTGCTGTACGGAGGGCTGGAATCACAAAATTGTAAGTAAGTGGACATTTCCAATCAAATTGGTGACCAAAGGGTTCAGGTTTGGCACCGTTGGGCACACGAATGTGCAAGGCGAAGAGGTGAAGAAACTCGACTGTCTTGCCAACGAGCTCTTCATCAACATGCTGTCCTCTTCATATACTGTCGCTCTCCTGATTTCCGAAGAGAACGAGACTGTGATTGAAGTGAGTTATTATGGCAAACTAGCGTTCCCCGGTTAACAATTATTTTATAGATTGAAACTGATAAAAGGGGCAAGTACATCGTGGCTTTTGACCCACTGGACGGCTCCTCCAACATCGATTGTCTCGTCTCAATCGGTTCAATTTTCGCAATAATGAAAAAAACGGACAACTCTATCCCATCAGTTAAAGACGCG
>OW626793.1:7116606-7142515 GCA_939628115.1 Tribolium freemani
ACTTTAAAACTGTCAACAAATTTTCTCTTAAGCTCTAGTTTTAAAGATTTAGTTAACTCAAGTTAGCAGTTCTTCAGAAAAAGGACACAACTTTTAATCACTTACATTGCCTCAGTTGTAGACTGATTTAAAAACAGCCAACAGAATTTTTCAGCCAGGTCTAGTTTTCGAAAATATAGGTAACTCATTTTAGCATTTATTTAGAAAAATTCACACAGCTTTTTTAGTCATTTACTTCTCTATTGACTAAGATCTTTTTGCTGTTTCTTTGAGCAACTGTTGGAAGCCAACAATTTTTTTTATCCACAATCACATTATAATTGGAGTTTTAACCACACTTATGAAGCATATAAAGAGACGTGTTATCCACTATTCAACTTGTAAAATTATAAAAAAATTAAGATTTAACTTCGATTAATTCCATTTTGTTAATGTGGTGATGGTGGATAAAATGTTTTCTAAAACACTAATACAATAAATAACTGTGAACAGCTCTAGTTTTTGATATATAGGTTGTAACTCGTATTTGCACTTTTTTGAACTTTTCATAAGCTCTAAAATAAAAATTTCAACTGATGGCCAAATTTGGACATCAGATTTGAAATCTACAAAAAGTGAAATTTTGTAAACCAGTTTTTTATAACAGGGGAGAAAGAAAACATGCTTCTCTTTTTAAAAATGTATTACACAAAAACTAAAAATCCTAGAGCAGCAGGACTTTTTAAAATTAAGAAGTTTGTTAAAAGGTGAATAAGTTAGAGTTTAAATGCCTAAATGGAACACACTATTTTTTATTTTAGCATTTAAAAACATTAACCAATCATAAGTGTAATCAATTAAATTTTTTTTTAAAAGGAAATAATTTATTTTTAATTATGTAAAAAGAACTGTCTATGTAAAAAACGATAAAATAATAATAATAATAATAATGAAGGGCTTTATTGAGAAAAAAAAATGTAAACAATAAAAACAGAAAAAGAGCCGAAGTCTAGCTAAAAGCTATTCAATTTAACCTAAATGGAAAATTAATAGAAAAATAATAAAATATAAACAGTTCAGAAAAGAAAATAAATTTAAAAATTACTTAAGACCTAAAAGAAACACCATAAGAAAAGCCGTTGCCAGTCTCAAGTAACCAGAAATAAGAAAGAATTCTGTAAAATGAAAGATGAAAGGCAAAAAAAAACAGATTTTTTTAGCATTTATTACCAACAGTCAGCTATTCGTTGTGTAAAGTTAATTATTAAAAAGCAAATTCTTAATTTTACTTCTGAAAGTGAACACTGAATTTCCGCAATTAAAGATCTCGATATATTTGTTGCATAGTTCCAACATACTAACATACATATAGTGCTTTCATTTCAAAAGAAGCCAGTCTCAATAACTTTTGGCATTGAGCAAATCTATTTTTAAGCAAAAACAGGTCGATTAGGATCGCGAGGGGAAAGTTCAAAACCAACATTAGTTACATTTTAGGTTTCATCCCTTAATCGCTAGCTACCCCTACTTTAAAATTTTAAATGGCACCCCCTACTTTTTCAAACATTTTCCGAAAGAAAAAAATTTTTTTGTTAATTCGTTTTTTAGTTAAGGGTGGATTTATTTTTGAAACTTTTAATCCTAGTAGCCTTTGATTTGAAGCCAATTTAATTTAAATAAAAAAATTGTCGATTATAGATGCGATGAGAGAGTTAATACTAACATTACTTACATTTTAGGTTTCATCCTCTAGTCGCTAGCCACCCCTACTTTAAAATTTTAAATAGTACTCCTTATTTTTTGAAACAATTTCGGAAAGGGAACAAATGAGTGTTTCTAAATGTCAAAAAAAATTTTTATTTTTGAAATTTATAGTCCTAGTAGCCTTTGATTTGAAGCCAATTTAATTTAAATAAGAAATTTGTCAATAAGAAGTACAATGAAATAGTTTAAATTCAAGATAAAGTACATTTTACATTTCATTCCCAAATTTCAGATCATTCTTACTTTAGAATTTGAAATAGCACCCCCAACTTTTTTAATATTTTTGGAAAGGGGATAAAAAGCTTATCTAACTGTAAAAGCAAAAATTTTTTTTCGATTCGTTTTTGAGTTCAAAACCAACATAAAATGTTTCAAAATGTTGGGGGTCCTATTACAAATTTTAAAGTAATGGTGGTTAGCGACTAAGGGATGGAACTTAAAACGTATTTTATGTTGGTTTAGAGCTCTCCCAGTGCAATCCAAAACAACATACCTACTTTTTATTTAAATAAAATTGGCTTCAAATCAAAAGCCACTATAACTAAAATTTTCAAATATAAAACCACCCCTAACTAAAAAACGAATAGAAAAATATTTTTTTGATAGTTAGATACGCTAATTTGTTCCCTTTCCAAAAATGTTTCAAAAAGTAGGAGGTGCCATTTAAAATTTTAAATTAGGGGTGGCTAGCGACTAAGGGATGAAACCGAAAATGTAACTAATGTTGGATTTAAACTCTCTCATTGCATCTCTAATCGACAAATTTTTTATTTAAATTAAATTGGCCTCCAATCAAAGGCTACTAGGATTAAAAATTTCAAAAATAAAACCACCCTTAACTAAGAAACGAATAGACAAAAAAATATTTTCCCTTGACAGTTCGATCCGCAAATTTTTTCCCTTTCCGAAAATGTTTGAAAAAGTAGGGGGTGCCATTTAAAATTTTAAAGTAGGGGTAGCTAGCGATTAAGGGATGAAACCTAAAATGTAACTAAGGTTGGTTTTGAACTTCCCCCTCGCCATCATAATAGACCTGTTTTTGCTTGAAAACAGATTTGCTCAATGTCAAAAGTTATTGAGACTGGCTCCTTTTGAAATGAAATCCCTGTATACAGGCTGTAAATGAAATAAGTACATTAATTTTAACTGGAAATAGAACTCGTCAAGACAAACAATTTTTCCTAATAACTTTTTTTTTAAAACGTTTTAGTTTTTGAGTTAAGATTATTTTAAAATCTTACACAATTTTCTTACACGCCACTGGAAGCAAAGTTACCTAGTCGACAAGATTACCGTTTGAAACGGTTACCTTGGTTGCAGCTATTATTTATTGTTACTTTTCTTTGTTGGAGCATTTCATAAAAGGCTCGTCAAAAAAATGATTTAAAAAAATGCGATTTTGAAAAAATGGTACATAGAAAAAGTGTTTGTCTTGATGAATTCTACCACTGGTTAAAGTTAATGTACTTATTTCGCTTACATCCTGTATAATTCAGTCACCGTAACAAACAAATTTCCAGGCGCTAAACGAGGAACCCAAACCAAAAGTAGAAAAAATCTCTGTAATCTTCACCCTGAAAAACCAAGTCGGAGGTCTAGTCCGTGCCCTTCAGGCGTTCCAAGACCTGGGCATCAACGTAAATCACATCGAATCTCGTCCATCGCAACTTGCCGATAATCAGGTCGATTTTCTGGTGGATATTGACACTGATCAGCGTAAATTAGATCAGTTGGGGCGTCTACTCAAACGAGAAGTGCAAACTATGGTCATAGGAACTTACGGAAACGGTGAAGAGAACGAATTCCCTCCTCCTACTCCATTATCGGCAACTACGAGCTTCGGTAAGTGGAGAACTTGGTTGTTGGTATTCATTATTCCGCTTTTAAAACACTCTTGACGGATGGATTTCGGTTTCAAGCTAATAAAAGTCGGTTTATTATCATGGCTTTTGCCACAATAACCATTTACTACCGGAGTATTATTTTTAGCAATTATAGGACATAAAAGAATGATTGTGAAAATTCTATTAACAGTAAGTTTATCGGTGATAAACTGATAAATTGTAGATTTTGATGACATGCCTTGGTTTCCGAAGAAAATCTCAGAGCTTGATCAAGCACAAAATGTGCTAATGTATGGAGCTGAACTCGATGCTGATCATCCAGGTTTTAAAGATCCTGTCTACAGGAAAAGGAGAGAACAGTTCTTTAGAATTGCAATGAATTATAAACAGTAAGTGATTTTTCAAAAGTAAGGTTTCACTGAAGTAGCGTTTCCAGTGGGCAGCCTATACCGAAGGTTCAGTACACTCCAGAAGAAATAAAAACGTGGTATGTAGTTAGTTAATTGCTTTTATTTTATGTTGTGGTTAAATTACTAATAATTACATAATTAGGTAGCTTTAATAATAGTCGTGATTGAAATTTAAAAACTCATTCTTAAACATTTTTAAGTCATAGTTAGACATTTACATGAGAAAGGTTAGATCTTTCTCTTGGTGTATTTATAACTGAAAAAATAAAAGTATAGAAAAAAATGTTTAAAAAAGAGCTTTTATTTAAAAGATGCACTAAAAAGTAAAAAATAATGTATTTCAATCACAGGCGAATATTTTTTCTTACAGGTTAAAATTCTAAAATTTATAAAAACTTTGGGAGTTGTCAACTGAACAAAGTAATTCTTGTAATGCCGTAGTTTTATAACTCCCAAAGCTTTTATAAATTTTAGAATTTTAACCTGTAAGAAAAAATATTCTCCTGTGATTGAAATACATTATTTTTTACTTTTTGGTGCATCTTTTAAATAAAAGCTTTTTTTAAACAACATTTTTTTATATATTTTTATTTTTTGCTTTTTAGTCTTTATTTATTGCATAGATTTATTGTTATTACACTGTGCATCTACCGTGATGTCCAAATGACCAACATACCGTCTATGTCGGTATAAGTTATGGTATGTACAAATCGAGAACCCCTTTGTAACATAACCCAAAATTTTAAAACCCCATTTAACACCTTCAGGGGGTAATTAACTATATAGAATTGCATTGTCACGCAGATTACGTAAGCATGTTAAATTTCATTTCATTGCGACTACAGGAACTCTCTCAAATTTACAAATCGAGAACCCCTTTGTAAACATAACCTAAAACTTCAAAACTTCATTTAACCCCTTTAGAGGGTATTTAACTACATAGGATTGCATTGTCATGCAGATTAAGTAAGTATGCAAAATTTCAATTCAGTGGGACAACGGGAGCCCTTTCAAATTTGGATCCGAAAAAATAACCGACAGACAGATAACATTGTTAAAAGTTAAAAAGCTTTCAACAAGTAACAGATTCCTAGGTCAGCTTTGGAATGAATCAATTTTAAAATCCCAGTTTTTTTCTTGTGAAATGGAAGAGAGAATTTAACTCTGCATCAGTTTTTGTTAACAGTGAAAATTTTTCAATTTGTTTCTCCCTTTTGGAAAACCGAATACCTACTCTATGATTTTTAAATATTTTCAAAATTTATTTAGGCACCTTAAAAAGAAAGGTAGGTTTTTACTGTTTGGTCTATCGTATTGAAAAAATAACAACAAATCTCCACAATCTAAGGTAAGTTTATGGAACTTCAGGTATGAATAGTATATTATACAATCTGTCTATAAATGAATGTAAGATCGTAGTAGGTATTAAAAGTTTGCCGCTTCTTTCAAGAAAAAACGAACAATGTTAGTATATGAAAAAATTGGTCTTACTGGTTACCAGGGTTGATAAAATTTGGTACTTTTCAGAAAATTCATAGAAATAAAGTGATTAAATGCAGCAAATTCAAATTCCAGAACCACTTGAGACCCTACATTCTTCGTAAACAGTCCGTATTATGAGATAAAATATGTTTTAAACGAAATGCTCCAAATTAAATCTATACGTACCAACAGTTTCTATACCCAAGTTTAAAATTTTTGAGAAATCTTTAGTAGACTTTTTTGAAAATTTTTGGATTTGGGCCTCCCAAAAATAAATGTCTTTAACATTTTTAACATTTTCAAGTCGTGTAAAGCACATGAAAAAAATTTTTTCCTTTGGTATATTTACACTTTGTTCGAAAAAAATATCTGGTCTACAAAACTTCAAATATCCAAAATAAAAAAGTTAAATTAAAAACAATTTAATTCTGCCTGAATTGCCCAATATTTATCAACATTCCCTTAATGTATCTATGTCTAACGGATTTTGAAATGTGCAGACTTTTTGAATTTTTTTTTGAAATCACACGTTTTGGAATGTGTAGACTTTTTTGAAAATTTTTGGGATTGCACCTCCATATTAAAAAATAATCATCTTTGTCATTTTTAAACATTTTCAAATCGTATATGGGCATTTGAAAGAGGAAGCTTACACGTAGATCTTTCTTTTTGTAAATTTACGTCGTATTTGAACATTTGAGAGAGAAAGGTTAGATCTTCCTCTTGGTGCATTTATAATTGAAAAAACACAACAGATTCCTAGGTCTGCTTTTTAAAAAAATCAATTTTTCCAGTAAAAAAATCTCAGTTTTTTCTTTGTGAAATGAAAGAGAATTTAACTCTGCATCAGTTTTTAACATTGAAAATTTTTGAATTTGTTTCTCCCTTTTAGAAAACCGAATACCTACGCTAAAATCTTTAAATATTTTCAAAATTTATTTTTGCACCTGAAGGCAAAAGGTGGGTTGTTTTATTATTTGGTTTATTATATTGAAAAAATAACGAACAAATCACTAGAATCTAAGGTAAAAGTTAATGGAAGTTCAAGGATAAAAATACGTTTTAAACGAAATGCTCCAAATTCAATCAGTATGAACATTTTCTATTTTTTCAATTTTAGTAGACTTTTTTGAAAATTTTGGAATTGCTCCTCCACATTAAAAAAAACATTTTCGGGTCGTATAAAGCACGTGACAGAGAAATATTCTTTCCTTTAGTATATTTACACTTTGTTCGAAAAAAAAATCTGGTCTACAAAACTTCAACTAGCCAAAATAAAAACAGTTAAATTAAAGAGCATTTAATTCTGCCTGAATTACCCAATAATTTACTAACATTCTGTCAAGGTATTTTAGACATTTTTGTCAGTTTTAAACATTTTTAAATCGTATTTGGTTGTCTGGAAGAAAAAGTTTAGATCTTTCTTTTGATTATTTACAATTGGAAAATTAAATCTCAAATTCCTGGTAGGTAAGAGGAGCTTCAAGTGCCCATAAATCATTTGTTCCGAATGTTTTCATTCGAAGCCCCAGTTTTTCTTTATAAAATTAAAGAAAATCTAATTTTGTATCAATCTGTATTTACATAACATTACAATACGTATGTATTTAAATTGAAGCTATTTCCAAATATTCAGACGTTTTTGAAAATTTTTGAAATTGTATTGTTTTCATCTCTCTCTTTTAAACATTTTCATATTTGAATACATTAAAAGGAAAAGTTAATTTTTTATTTGAATCGTCATTAAAAAAAACTCCCAGAATTCAAGATATTTTTATTGAAGTTCAAGTGGAAACAAACCTAATTTTTTTATCAAAATAATGGAGAATTTAATTAGACAATAACTATGCATCAAAGTTTAGTCGATTTAAAAAAAAAACGAAAATTCTCAAACTGAATTTTCAGAGATAAGTAACATTGTTATTTTTAAACATCTTTAAACTTAAAAAAAGGTAGATCTTTCCTTTGGTGTATTCATAATTGAAAAACCAAACAACAAACCCCCAGAATTTGAAGTCAGTTTTGGGAAACGTCAATAAGAAAGTAACCAACTTTTTACAAAGGGAAGGTAGATTTTAGATTCCTTTTACGAAATTAATTACAATTAATTCCCAATGGAAATGTTGTATTTGCCTCTTCCTCTCCAAAAATCGATGCTTTGTTATTTTTAAAAGCTTTTATTTAGCTCACAATGTTATCTTTCTGTCTGCTATTTTTTCGGAGCCAAATTTGAAAGGGTTCCTGTTGTCCCACTGAAGTGAAATTTGGCATACTTACATAATCTCCGTGACAATGCAATCCCATGTAGTTAATTACCTCCTAAAGGTGTTAAATGGGGTTTTCAAATTTTAGGTTATGTTTACAAAGGGGTTCTCGATTTGTACATACCGTAACTTATACCGACATAGACGGTATGTTGGTCATTTGAACGTCACGGTAGATGCACAATGTAATAACAATAAATCTATGCAATAAATAAGACTAAAAAGCAAAAAATAAAAATATATAAAAAGTGTTTTTTAAAAAAAGCTTTTATTTAAAAGATGCACTAAAAAGTAAAAAATAATGTATTTCAATCACAGGAGAATATTTTTTCTTACAGGCTAAAATTCTAAAATTTATAAAAGCTTTGGGAGTTATAAAATTACGGCATTACAAGAATTATTTGTTCAGTTGACAACTCCCAAAGCTTTTATAAATTTTAGAATTTTAACCTGCAAGAAAAAATATTCTCCAGTGATTGAAATACCTTATTTTTTACTTTCTAGTGCATCTTTAAAATAAAAGTTTTTTTTTAAAAACATTTTTTTTATATATTTTTATTTATAAATATTTTGATTTGTAGTATTCAGGCACTTGAAAAATCTCAACATTTTTTGCAACGCATTTTCCGAGTTCAATTAAAACGCGGTTTACTCAAGTCTTTCACACCATAATGCAATTAAGGATGTAATTACTTATCAAGGGGAACCGTCTTCCGTGAACTCCACAAACTTTACCAGAAGCACGCTTGTCGAGAGTACTTGGAAAATTGGCCCCAGTTAGAAAAATACTGCGGCTATCGAGAGGACAATATCCCACAACTGGAAGACGTAAACGTATTTCTAAAGCGCAAAACAGGCTTTCAACTGCGACCAGTAGCTGGCTACTTGAGTCCAAGAGATTTTCTCTCTGGCTTAGCATTCCGCGTCTTTCACTGCACTCAATACATTCGACACTCTTCAGACCCGTTTTACACTCCTGAACCGTAATAATCCCCAAATATCCAGTTACTTGACCACTATTTGAGCATTTTCAGAGATTGCTGCCACGAATTACTGGGCCACATGCCACTGCTTGCAAACCCAAGTTTTGCCCAGTTTTCGCAAGAGTTGGGTTTGGCTTCTCTCGGAGCTTCAGAAGAGGATGTTAACAAATTGGCTACAGTTAAATAACTTTGTCTTAATATTTACAATTTGTTTCATGTCCAATTTTTAGCTCTATTTTTTCACGGTTGAGTTCGGTTTGTGCAAACAGGAAGGCGAAATGCGCGTTTATGGTGCAGGTCTTTTAAGTTCAGTCGCTGAACTTCGACACGCTATCAACACTCCTGAAAAAATAAAACGATTCGATCCGGACGAAACGGTCAAGCAGGAATGCATAATTACGTCGTTTCAGCTTGGTTATTGGTACACTGATTCGTTCGAAGAAGCTAAGGAGAAAATGAGGTGAATTTTCGTTTTCATAAAAACCATAATAGTCCAGTCAAGAAGTCTTAAGTTACTGTGAAATATTTAAAAACGTTTAGTCAAAGAATTTTTTGTTGGGTTGAACCAAAGCTCTAAAGTTTAAAAAGTTTGGAAGCAAATTGTAGTAATACAAATCAATCAAACTTAATTAATAAGTCTCTTAGACCTTGTTCAACAAGACTCTAATAATAATGTTATCAAAAAAGGACTGTATCTATTTTTTATTAATTTTTAAAATCAAAGGTGTGAAGCTGATTTTCCCTGAACCGATTTGAAAAAAAATTAGAAACATGTAAGATGCTAAAAGGGTACCTTAATGACCACAAAAAAATAATAGCATGTCTTTAAAAAAAGTTTATTGGGACGTACGTCATACCTTCTTTTGGGAGACACTGTATAATCAAAAATATTTTCCTGAAATGCAGAGCATAAATAACTAGAGACCGGATCTTAGAAAGCTTTTCTTGAAACTCGGAAGAAATTTGTTTCGTTAATAAAAATATATGAAAAACTGTTTTTTTTAAAAAGCTTTTATTTAAAAGATGCACTAAAAAGTAAAAACTAATGTAATTCAATCACAGGAGGATATTTTTTCTTACAGGTTAATTAATATCCTAAAATTTATAAAAGCTTTGGGAGTTGGCAACTGAACAAAGTAACTCTGTAATGCCCTAGTTTTATAACTCCCAAAGCTTTTATAAATTTTAGAATTTTAACCTGTAAGAAAAAATATTCTCCTGTGATTGAAATACATTATTTTTTACTTTTTAGTGCATCTTTTAAATAAAAGCTTTTTTTAAAAAACATTTTTTTATATATTTTTATTTTTTGCTTTTTAGTAGGTATTTATTTATTGCATAGATTTATTGTTATTACACTGTGCATCTACCGTGACGTCCAAATGACCAACATACCGTCTATGTCGGTATAAGTTACGGTATGTACAAATCGAGAACCCCTTTGTAAACATAACCTAAAATTTTAACACCTTTAGGGGGTAATTAACTACATAGAATTACATTGTCACGCAGATTACGTAAGCATGTTAAATTTCATTTCATTGCGACTACAGGAACTCTCTAAAATTTTCAAATCGAGAACCCCTTTGTAAACATAACCTAAAACTTCAAAACCCCATTTAACCCCTTTAGGGGGTATTTAACTACATAGGATTGCATTGTCACGCAGATTATGTAAGTATGCAAAATTTCAATTCAGTGGGACAACGAGAACCTTTTCAAATTTGGCTCCGAAAAAATAACCGACAGACAGATAACATTGGGAGTTAAATAAAAGCTTTAAAAAATGTAGACATTTGATACCCTTTTTATTTTTCCTAAATTCCTAAATTGACTTGTTGTATCCTAATTGTGTTTTAAACATCCTAAAGTAGTATTTAACCTTTTTAATTCAAAATAGGATATTTTTTCAATTCTTTTATTAGTACCTATTAGTTTAAAAACAATACATCAGATTTTTTAATTTTATAATTTTTTTAGATGTTTTGTTTTTTAGGCTTCCAGTCTTTCAATCTCATAGTTTCTTTTAGTGTTTCAATCACACAGCTTTTAAGTTTCTCAGTATTTCAGCTTAATTTTTAAGTTTTTCCTGGTTTCACTTTCTTATAATTTCAGTTTTTCAATTTCGTAATGTTCTTACTTTGCAGTTGTATAGTGTTTTAATTTATGACTCTTTCAGTCACTTAGATCTACAGAACTCTAATCTTACTGTTTTTTAGCTTTTCAGTTTCTTCGTGTACTGGTTTTTATTCAGAAAGTAATGTTTCAAATATTAGTGTTTCTTTTGTCCAGTTCTATAGTTTTTTCAGTAGCTGAGTTCCCTTGTATTTGAATCTCAATATTTTTTAGGTATTTTTTTGTGTTTCAGCTTTTTAGTTTATCACCGTTAAAGTTACTTTGTTAGTTGCACTGTTTTTAAACTGAAGATTCACGAGCACTGCATTATTTTAGTCAAGTCAATTTGAAAAATGACTTATTTTCTCACTGAAATTTTAGTTAATAGCACAACAAAATTAAAAATACTAGGCCTCTTACTTGCTGAAGCTACTGAACTCGTGAATAAAGTGTAAATTTTTGTAAAAAGCACGCCAAGAGTCAAGGGCGGATCCCCCCGCCTCAAAAACCAATTTTAATTTTTTAATAAATAATATAAAAGCTTAATGAACAAATGTTTTTTAAATAATCACATTAAAAGTCTTTTTAATGCACATTTCTAATGTGTTTGTGTCCATTTCGTTTAGTTTCAGGTACCTCTTTAGTGTTTTTTAACTATCACTTAACAAAATCACAATTTTCTGGCAACGTTTCGTCTTAATTTAATCTTCTTCAATCCATTTATAAAAAACAATTGACGGCCTAAAGAAAATTAAATTAACATCGAAACGTTTCTAGAAAGTTGTATTTTTTTAGATGATAGCCAAAAAATACCAAATACCTTTCTTTACAATGAAAATAAATTATTACCACTTAGGGCCGCTTTTACAATCGCCCGATAAACCCCGGATAAGTTATTTCTAGTATAATTACTATGGTTACAATTGTTACAACAATGTATTTTTCAAAATTTATCCACAGGATAAAGTTATCCGACGATTGTAAAAGCGGCCATTAATAAAATATTATTTGAAGGTTCTCGAAAAGTAAAACAAGGAAGTTGCTTAGAAATTTTTTTACACGTCCAGAATTTTTTATTACTTAAACTTACTTAAACAACTGTATGTAAATTAACATTGCCTGTTGTATTTTATGTTGTAGTTTTTTTTTAATAATTAAAAAGGGTGTGTTGTTTTTGTCAATGAGAACTAATTATTTCAAAAACTTAGCGAAACCGACTAGTAAAAAAACGTTATATATGATCAACAACTACCTATGAATATCCAAAAAATGCACAATATATAGGGTGTTTTATTTGAGAAAATACAAATTCGCATTGTAAAATAAAAAAGTTTTTTGGACTTAAATTTTGTGCAAATTTATTTTAACATAACAAAAGTTTCATTCAATAGCTTCACCATTCTAAAAATTTTTGGAAGCACCCTCCCCCCACCCCCCCAATTAATAGCAAAAACTAGCATACAGATAAAATAAGATCATTACTAATTCACTTGTATTGTAAATAGGCAACGTAAGCAGTATACCCTTTATTTTAAATGTAAATGTAAATGTAAAGGTCCTCAGATCTAGAGCTCTAATATTCAAAGGAAGTTTTTTGTAAAATTTTATTCCAAGATAATCCGGACAGCCTTGGCCCTTTTTTAATCGTTTATGCTGTGGAATAAAATTTGCCTTTTGTCTTGTATTGTACTCATGGTTGTCTCCATGCACTTTAAAATGACATTCATTCTTCTTTTTTATTTTTTACTTCTTTAGGTATAGCTTTTTCTTTGTGCTGTAAACAATTTTAAGTTTTTTACACAAAGTATTTCGTTTTGTTTGTTTTTGTAATTAATTGATTACATTAAAAATTATGTTTTTATTATTCCTGCAGTAGGAATTAATAAAAATTGTATCCTAAATTACCAGATTTTAATACCTAATGTCTGTTTTTTTGACACCTAAATAAAGTTAACTTCCTAAAAATCCGGTCTCTAGAAATAACATCTAGAAAATATCAAAAGTCCAACTTTAATAATAACTGGGCTAGAGAAGACGGCTAAACCAGTAAGTCCCAGTAAGTTACAAGCTTTTCCTACACAATTTGATTGAAAGGCTTATTTGACTGGACTATAATATCTATTTTTATTTTGCAGAACTTTTGCCGAGCAAATTCAGCGGCCGTTCGGCCTGCGTTACAATCCGTACACTCAGAGTGTGGAAGTTTTGAGCAACGAGCAGAAAATTACAGCTGTGGTTTCGGAATTACGCGGCGATTTGTGTATTGTAAACAGCGCTTTGAAGAAAATTAGCGCTCGCCACTCGAACTTGGATATTGATAAAATCGCTAATCTTCTACAAACTGGACTTGCTACCTCAAATGGAGAAGACAATCAAAAATAATTTAAAATTAAGTAAAGTTATTTATGGACCAGTTTATGTGTGAGTAGTTGTTGCCAGTTAATAAATATTCATGATCAAATACCTATTTCTTATTCACTCACCTTCCACTCGTATTTTTATTTTAGTTAATTTTTGGTTTTTTTGCCTTGTCAAAAACACAATATCTACAAACTCTATATCTCTATATTTCTGTATTTACGCTTATGGGCAAAGTGTCAACAGTCAATCGATTAAAAAAAAATTGCGATTTTTACTCTTACGTTATTTTCAACATCCAAAGTGGAAAAATGGCAATTTGTAAACCAGAGTGTATTGTTATAAACTTCAATTATTTTTACAACGCTCGAAAAGTCCATTGCCATTTGCGAATTTTACGCACTAGTGCGAGAAGCTTACGTTCGCGGTTAACTGTTGCGTTCGCGAAATGTCATTTTGACGGAAGTGAGTTCAAAAAATTATTTGCATAAGTTTTTTGGAAACTCTACAATTTGTTTAAAATTTAAGAAAAACTAAATAAAGTAAGCATTTTTATTAAAAAAAAAACGGTTATTTTAGGATTTTGTTCGACGGTTTGAAAGTACATAATACAGGGTGATTCCAAAGTGTCGGACAAACTCTCGCATGGAAATAAAGTACGTTCAGTTAAACACAAAAATGAAGTCAAAATTTTTTCAAGCAACTTAATTTTTGAATTTTAATATATATTTTTTAATTTGTTTTCCTTAGCAACGGTATCAATTGTTGCTCTTTTGTTTTCTATAATGTCGAATTTGCAAGTTTTTTAATTGTGTTCAACAGGTGTTTGTTTATTGTTGCAAGAGTTGTCGTTTAAAAATAATATAATCTGAAGTGCCAAAAATTTAATATAAAAATTTAATTTTGAAGAAGACACTAACAAATTTATGTCATGGCAACTTTTAATTCAGTTTGATGTTCATTGTTACCACACGAGTGGTTGTTCGGCACTATTGAATCACCCTGTATATGGACAAATAATAATATAATTAATATGTTAAGAGATATAATGTACAGGGTGATAATTTAGATGTCTGAATAGGGGATCTCCAAAACTAAAAAGTTTAGAGAAAAACGAGTGATACATTTTCGGGTCTGTTTTTTGAGAAAATATTTTTTGTCAAAACCTCATGCTGCTATGGTCTTTTGTTTTCGACCTTTAAACAAAAGTTCACATTTCAGTGAAACTTAAAAAAATTGATAATTCCTTTGTTATACTCGTATGTAAAAGATACACATTTGAAACAAAGACGGTATACAGACACCTTTTTACGCAGAATTTTATAATGTTGTCATTTTTTTAATCATGTTTAACTGCAACAACATAAAAGTTGTATTTTTTAATTGAAAACCTTGGACGGGTGTGACATTTTTAGTAAGTTTATTTTTTTCTGATTTGGTATGTCTATTTGTGATTTGTGTAATATATTATTTTTAAGTATTTAAAAAAAAACATCACATTTTGTTTTTTTATCTACGACTAATATACACTCAGTTCAAAGTAACGCATAAAATTCGTAATTCTTTTATTTTTCAAAATAAAAAAAAATGCAAAAACAGGTGACTTAGCATTTTAATTGACCTCAAATCTGACCTGACTGGATCAGTCATGGCGGCCAATATGGCGGCGCCAAACATGTAAAAAAAATTTTAAACTTTGAAATCATTGTAAAGTAATGTATAAAATTCATATTTTTTCTATTTTTCAAAAATTAAAAAAATGCAAAAACACAACTTAGTATTTTAACTGAGCTCAAATTTAGCGGAACTGGATCAGTCATGGCGGCTAATATGGCGGCGCCATGATGTCATCACAGAATTTTTTAAATGGAATGATATGATTTTTATAATTTTTTATAATTTTTATAATTCGAAGCCTTATTAGTAGGCCTTTACAACTGTGCTACTTCTTTTGAATGTAGAAAAAGCAAATGCGAAAATAAAATTTAAAATTTTCGTTTGTCTGTTTAAAATTCACATGAATTAGATGCTGATCCAGATAGGTCAGAATTGAGCTTTCTTAAAATACTAAGTTACCAGTTTGTGTATTTTTATTTTATTTTAAAAAAATAATAAAAACAATTTTTTTTATAAAAATTTCAAACATTTTTTTCAGCGTTCGGTTCGCCCACATTCAAAATAAGTAGCACATTTGTAAAGGCCTATTAGTAGAGCTTCTAATTATACAAGAAAAATGATATTGTTCCATTTAAAAAATTCTATGATCACGTCAGAGCGCCGCCATATTGACCGTCATGACTCATGACTGATCCAGTTACGTCAAATTTGAGTTCAATTAAAATGCCAAGTTACCTATTTTACCATTTTTTTTATTTTTGAAAAATAAAAAAATTACGAATTTTATGCGTTACTTTAAACTCACTCTGTATAATGGAAGGATTATATTTGTGGTTTTTGAATTATAATGCCATATAATATTCTCCTAGGGAATAATGACCAGGGAATAATATTATTCCCGCTTGCTCACCAAACACAAAATTTCATAGTTATTATTCCCTCTTGCTCACCAACTACAAAATTTCTCAAGTAATACCATGGCAACAAAATGTGACAAACTCAAAAGTGTCATTGTTAAACTCGTAGTGTTTGTGAATTGTGAACAAATCTCTTAGTCGTAAGTAGATAAAGTAGAGTATACTACTCGCAATAATGTCTATTATTCCCTCGGAATGTTATTACTTGCTCGCGCTACGCGCTCGCTTAGTAAATATTCCTCGGGAATAATAGCTATCATTATTGACTCGTGGTATAGTCGTTTTTTTTTAAATCAATTGTCAAATTGTTTTAACATTGACAACTCCATTTAAAATTAGTGGTCCAGGCTTCGTTCCTATGGCAATGTGGCAGGGTTCCAACATAATTTCAAAATTTTTGACACTGACAGTTGATTTAAAAAAAAAAGAGATATCTATTATTTATAGTAAGGTCATGAAAAATTTTTAGATCTACATTTAAAACTATATGAACAATATATTACTCAACAAGTATCTCTTGCGAGAACACTGTAAAAGTTTAGCAGTGCATTTGGCCTCACATTTTTAAAGTAATAAAATTGAGTTAATTACTGCGTTTTACATCAGTGTATATTATATATATTTTTTGTGCATCATTTGATGTAACAGTGATTTCTCTTATTTCATCCCGAGTACTATAACGAAGGTAATTTAGTTGAATTTATTTTATCAGTATCGAACGATTGATTATCGTGCGCTCGTCAGATATCTTTACTTTATCTTCACTTTTTCTTACTTTTGATTATTTGAATAATTTATTTATTTATTTCGCATTTAATTTTTCAAAATGCCTTTTTCTTGTTTAAAATGTAAAGATCGGGTCAATGAAAATCAAACTAAATCATTTATCAAATGCGAGGATTGTGTTCTCCAAGATTCAATACTCGTTTAGCTGGTTGCCTACCAGAGATTGTGTTTAACTTGTTGTATAATTTAACTTTGGATTGTATAACGTGCTGCATAACCTCACCAATGACTGTAAAATTAGTGAATAAATATTTTGGGTCGAACTCTTTGCGTTTTCTTTTCCTAGACACCCAGTGCTTGAAATAACGAATCTCAAACTCAACACTACAACGTAGCGGTCCTCCAAACCAATTTCTAGACGATCACATCAAAACTAAACACTTTGACAAGGCCAGACCCCCGAACGGTTACAATTAGAACATTTCTTTGCTTGTATTATAATTTGTTGTAACCACTTAATAATTTATTACAATTTAAAAACAAAAATTCGGTCGTAATAAACTTCGGTAGTCACGTCAGGCGTCACCTGTCAGTCCTGTCATCTGTCATCAGTTTGTTGTCATTTATACTGTTTTTACTTTTTCACACGAATTAAAATAAAAAATATATTAATTAAAAGTAGATTAATTAACAGTTATAAGTTTTAATAGCATGTACGCGTTAATTAAAAATATTCCAAACCACATTTCCGTGAAATTGGTAGTGGTCGCAGTTCCTAAATTTTCAATTCTGTGATAGTGACCTGTTTGGCCGATTTTTTAATTAATAAAGTGTTTAATGTGATATTTTAAACAGATAAGTGTAATTTTTATATCAGGGTTATCGCAACTGTTCGAAATGAAATAATCTCCAGGTGAGGAATTTTATTTTTTTATTTACATTGTTTTCACAACTTGCAGATGTGTTAAACATTCCTCAAGCATGTTTCAAAAATTCAAAAGCAAAGACTTGCACAAACAAGACTTGAACGACCACAAATTCGACGTTCGTGAAGATGAAGAACAGTCAGTGAAACTACAAGAAATCATAGACTTGTTAGTGGCTGCTGGCTATTTCCGGGCAAGAATTAAAGGTCTCTCCCCTTTCGATAAAGTTGTAGGGGGAATGACTTGGTGTATTGAGTCTTGCAATGTGGATGTAGACGTCGATCTTTTATTTCAAGAAAATTCCACAATTGGCCAAAAAATGTAACTATTTTTGCACAAACGGCCGATTTTTCAACGTTTTTTCTAGCGCACTAACCGAAAAAATTGTCATAGTTTTGCCCAAATTAAAGTGCCCACACAGCATCGAGCCGCATCAAATACAAGGCTTGGATTTTATCCACATTTTTCCCGTGATACAAGTAAGCCATTTAATTTTATTACGTTTGTACATTAGAAATATTGAAAAATATTGAAAAGAGGAAGCTTAAATCTTTCCTTTTGTGTTTTTAAATTTCAAACAATGTTAACAAACTCCAAATTGTACTTCTGCATCGATCTATACAGGGTGTCCGTTTTTCGAGCTCCACCATGGGAATCTGTTATTATAAGAGACTAGCAGTTACCCGCGATTTCGTCCGCGTAAATTTTAATTCAGACTGATTATAAATGTTTTTTTTTCATCTAATTGATGATGGAATTCTTTGTTCCAAAGCTTATTGTAGTTTCTGAATGTTGTAATTAATAATGAAAGTAATGAAACCTTTTCCTCTTTTTTGAATAAGTGGGTAAAGTTGTTTAAATTTTTTTTAAAAACTACAGGAACACCAAACAACCGAGTCATTTGGGCAAAGCGGAACAGCGCATTAGAATTACAGAGTTCATGAACATGTTTTTTTTGAGCTAAGAGAGTATTTGAAATTATCGTACATTGATTTTTCATTTTGACAAATCATTTTTGCTATTATTTGTAATCATTTTTTTTGTTATTGTTTTTAAATTTAAAGCATTTTAGCGTTATTTGGATGGAATTGTCACTTATACTTAATATAATTCACCAACGGCGTTCACAGAGAAATATTTCTGAACAGTGTACAAACTTTGATTTTAATTGGAGATGGTGAATTTATGCTCTTTATCTATGACTTTTATGATTTTGCTAACTCAAACCAATGCTGAACCTTTTTTTAAATGTAAATAAATAATCCACTTTTTTTTAGAAAGGCACATTCCCGTAAAATTCAGAAATGCTTATTAACAAAAATTGAATATTTTGTAAGTTTTATAGTGTTGAAATAGATTGTTACCAAACAATTTTGGAATCTGCAGTCCACTTCTGTTTATCTGACCCTTTAAGATGGGCGCTTTAAAAACAAGTATCTTCTTATTACTAAGAACATCAGATTTTCAATCATGTTTGTTTTTATTCTTATTTAGAATATAGCAACATATCTGTAAGCTTGTTATTACTGCAAGAGTAAATCCATGCAACTAATTAAATAGCAACTGTGGCAAGTTTTTTGATCAACACTTATGATTTTTTTCTGTAAATTTGCAAATTTAATTAAGGTCGGCTTCAATAATTAAAAAAAGGTAATTATCGTCGTATCTTCTTTATTATCAACATTTTATTAAGGTGTTTGAAGTTAAAAGTTCTAAGAACAATGCATAACATCACACGTTAAAAGTAATATTTCAACTTGGCGAACACCTTGTATAACTTAAAAATTTAATTCATACACACTTTTATCCCCTACTTAGCCCCATTGGGATTAAATTTCCAAAAACATTAGAAATATAAATTTACACAAATATAACTATAAAAAAAATGTTTAACACTCTTGGGCATAGAATTTCCAAAAATCCTAAAACACGTATTTCTTTCTTTTCAATCGAAAGCCCCAATATACCAATACTATAACAATTATAACAATAACAAATGTTTCTTCATTTTTAACTACCAGTTCTCATGAATATAACTTCAAAAATGACGTTTTTTTTGTATTTAACCTACATGAGAGTGGAAGTTCTAAAAATCCTGAACTACACGTTTCTTCAAAGAAGGATTTTTACATTTAATCCTCTTGGAGGTGGAATTTCCAACAAACCTAAAACACGCGTTTTTTTTTATTTTATTTGGCCCAAATACCAATTTTCATGGTTAGAATTTACGTATATTATTATATTAACCCTCTCGGGAGGTGGAACTTCGGAAGATCCGGAAACACACCATTCTTCATTTTTAACCGAAAGTTTAAATATCAATTTTCATGAATATAACTTCAAAAATTTTAAAATTTAACTCTTTTAGGGTGTGGAATTTCTAAAAATCATAAAACACGTGTTTCTTAATTTTTCATCAAAAGCACAAATTCTCATAGATATAAATTCAAAAATTATAGATTTTTATAGTTAACCCCCTTTTAATTTAACAGATTTTTTCAGTGTCAAAGGGCCAAGGAATTTCGACATTTTCTAATAGTAAACAGAAAAAAAAAGGAAATTTGAAAGGTTTTGTCAAAATGGTAGAAAATTACAAAATTAGTGCTGCGAACTTGTATTTTCACAGATTTCGATAGATTTTAAATGTTTTTCACCAAGAAACTCACTGAATTTAACAAATTTCCTTAAAACAAAATCAAAATGCTTATTTAAAAAAAAGTCGAGAAGACGTTAGTTTTTTGTTTAACTGGAAATTGACAAAATAATGATAGAACATTGCAAAGTTAGTTCTGGAAATGCATTAATTTTGCTTATTCGATGAATTTGCAACGTATTTTGCTGAGAACCTCTGTATTAAATAGATTTTGCCGTTAAAGTAGAAAATTGGAAAATCATATCAAAATTAATATTTTTTAAAGTAAGTTTTTTCAACGTGAAACTCAAATTCTCGAAGTTTGTCTAAAATCAACTTTAGTTGAACAACTAAAATCCATCCGTGGGAACGCGTCTTTATTGAACTTCAAAATATTTTCCCAAAAAAAGATAACAAATTATATGTTTAGACATGGAATACGTTTTTTACTCCTTAAACTGGAAACTTCAAAATTCCCTGTTTCAGTTCTAGAATGACATTCCAACGTGCAGTTATAATTTTTAGGATGAGCTCCATTTTTAAACTTTAAAATGACTTTTTCTTTCATAGTTAGTCACATGATGAATGACAGGACAGATAGAGATTATCTTTAGAGATCATGAATAGCTTGGAATCAGATGAAGTTGTTTATTTTTTTATATTTTTGTACAAATTAATCGCCTCACAGCCCAGAAAAAAAATTTCACCCCTTTAGAGTGCAATTTTCGAACTCTACACCCTCTAAAGAACGTATCTTCCAAATTTCATGTTCAGGTTCAGTGGTTTAGGCTGTGCGTTGTCTGTCAGTCAATCACGGTACTGTTTTATATATAAAGAAGAGATAAAGAATAATAAATATGATGTAAGATAATGAAATTTTTTGGGTTCTTAAATTAGGTAATAAATGTTTTTTACTTCATAGCTATATAAAAGTACACAATAATGTCCTTTTGCCACATTATTAGCCTTACAATAGTTTATAATTAAATAGTTGTTAAATGGTTTAAACGATTAAACCTTCTAACAATTCAAAAAGTTTAAGAACTTTGTTATTTTAAATAGAAAGCTATGTTTTTATTGTTTTTGCATTACTCGATTTATTATAAAGGAGTTGGCCTCAGCTTTCTTCTCTGTATCTAAGTTTAGTCGTTTTCGAGATACTTACACTTTTATTATTTTTTTTTTATTTGCACCTTTTTTGGAATTTGAAAGAAAAAGTTTAAATCACTCCTTTGGCGCGTTTTAAAATTTCGAAAAAAAGGTTTAACAAACTTCAAATTTTGAAGGAAGCGTGTGAAGTACTTCAATTACTTTAAACCCAATTTTGTATTTTTATTTTTATTGTTTTTACTTTAAGTAGGTCAGGTTAGGTCAATTAACATTTCCTATATTTTTGAACACAGATCTTGATCTATTAGAATAAATAATTAAATTTGTTCCACTTGTAAGTGAAAGAAAAACTGAGGCATTTTACTGAATTTAGCCTTAAAAAATTGGGTTTTGTTAACATTTTTTGGAAATTTGAAGACATTAAATGAGAGATTTTTTAACTCTTCTCTTTCAAATGCCCATATACGATTTCAAAACAGTTTAAAAATGAGAAAGCTTTCTATTTTTGAAGGAGAGGTACAAATTTAAAAAATTAATTTAAAGATGTACAAATCTTGGAAAAAAAATTGTATTTCAGAAAGAGTCATTTGTAAATACAATTCAACTTTTCTGAAGTAAATTTGATACTTTCTGTAATTAATCAGATATTTCTAATGAGGGGTTTAGGCAGAACATCCTGTATAGTAGTAATATTCTAGTGGCTTGTAAAAAGGTCGTTGGAATTCAGACAAGAAAAGTCGGAGTTTGTGAGAAAATATGCTGTTTATCAATTTCACAAAGCCTTTGGTAACAACACATTAGAAAAAAAGGAGACAATTTTGAAAAATGTAAATATTGTGAAGGAAATTTATGGCCCTAAAAGATACTACAGGCGAAAAAATGCACCACCATCTGATTTACAAGCTCAAGTTCAAATAACACTTCTCGAATATGGAAACGCCATTCAAAAACACAATGTTGAAACCATGGCCAATGTAAGTGTTTTATTAACATTTGTAAAAAAAAATTACGACAATTTCTCCAGGAAAGTGTAGAACGTGAGGATTTAGACAAGGAAGATTTGAAAAATCTCGCCGAACACTACACTTCCTTACAGTTAGAATTTAAGGTAAGTTAAGTGCGTTTTTTTTTTGGTTTTAAAAATTAATGTGACCCAGACCGGTGGTTTAAAATATCTACAAGAAAAGCAAAAAGCAACTCTTGAAGAACAGCTCAGTTTAATTACCGAAAAGTGCGCCAAACTCGTTAGTAAAAAAACCTCATTGGACGAATCGTTGCAAAATATTAAAACGCAAGACCAGGAAATCAAAAGCAAAATTGAAGACTTGAATGCAAAAATGAAAGAGTTGAAACAAAATGACAACGACAAGTAGGAACAAAAATAATATTTTTGTAATAGTTTCAATAATAATAATTTCAGACGAGTCGAAGAAGTTGAAGAGTTGGTGATGCTTAACGAGAATTTAAAACTGCAAGAAAGCCAGTTTAGGGAACACTGTAAGAAAGAAATGGCCCAGCTCCAGAATAAAATAAAGTGAGTGTTTTCTCGTTACTGTGGTTTGTGAAATTGTGTTTCAGGGAAATAAAAAATGGTGAAACGGTGATGGAAAATAATGCAGAAGCGAATAAATTGTGCGAAGAGTTAACAGAAAATGTGAAAGTGATTCGTTTACAGTTGGCCAAAAGAAATCGAACAGTCGCTGCTTTGCGCAGACAAATTGATGATGTCCCTAACAGACCAGAATTAGCCCAATACCAACGAAGATTTCTAGAGTTGTACAATCAAGGTATTTGTTTATTACTTTATGTGCTATTTTATTTATTTATTTATTTATTTATTTATTTAATTTCAGTTTCCGCAAAGCATAAAGAAACAAAACAGTACTACACACTTTACAATACTCTCGAAGACACGAAATTCTACATGAAAAAAGAACTGTCGCTGCTTAATTCAATTTCAGACAGCTATCCAGAGTGAGTACAAAATGAAGGAAAACATTTTTATTTTATGTATTTAATTTAACTTCTAGGGCTGTGTTGTCAGCCAGTGGCAAGGAAGAATTTTTGAAACAGTTTCAGAATATCGTAGAAGGGGTGAAACAGTCGAAAGAAAAAGTTGAGAGAAAATTGCTAGATGAGAAAAGAAAACGGGATCAGCTAAGTGCAACTTTGCAAATCTTGATAGAGCAGCAGAGAAAATACGTTGCTGCGACGCGTCAATTGAGTATTGAGTGCAAAAAACATGAAGCTCTTCTTGCTGAATATAAATGTTAAGTAAAATGTGTTATTGTTATTACTATTGCCTGTATTTAATAAATTTGATACCTGGGAAATTGTGTTTTTTTCTCCTACATTGCAAATCATTAAATATCTGCAAAATGTGTAGTGTTAGGAGTAGTATTAGGATCACAGGAAAGTAAAGAGGTATTTCGAATTTTAAGTTACAGAAATTTAGTTCTGTTACAGGTTTCTGTAACGATAAAAAATCTCCAATACCTCCTCGCGTTCCTATGATCCTAATACCACTCCTGACTAGAAATTTTGCATTTTAGCGATTTTAAATCACTCGCTGAAATAATTAGCACTTCCTAAAATTTCGACTATTCTTTTGTATCGTTTGTTTAGTCTATAAATAAAAACATAGTTATTTACCTAACGTGTTTGGAAAGCAATTTCCCACATGAGCACTTTGTTTGCGGCACGAGCGCATGAAGTACGAATGTGGGAAATTGCTTTCTAAACAAGTTAGGTACAATATTTTTTGTAACGAATCTCTCAAAAAAAATAAAAATTAATATTTTTTATAATTTAGTTTTTTTTACAATTGGGTTGGTAACAGGCCAAACAATCAAAAAATTGACATGAACTGTCACTTATCGTAAAAAAATAATCGTTTCCATCGCAACGATAGCGATACCAACCTACTAAATGTTCCTAGCCATTGTGGGAAAGTAAAAAACACCGCACTGCGGGAAAGTTACTTTCCTACACGCTGGAAATAACCGGGAAATAGCTGTCTAAAAGCTATGAGTACAAAAATTTTTTTTAAATGCCTTTATTTAATCAAACAATATCACACGTTATTGTCACACGCAGACACAAAAACAGAAAATTGTGCGTTTCAATTTTCAATTTTATTTTTGCCAACTAACGGAAACAAAAACAAATTTTGTTTAAAGGTAGCAACATTTTTTATAAAATTAGGTCCCTCCGCATCACTTTGAACCTTATTGTCTTCAATAAACTTGATTGCTACTTGCATACCTGGAATCAAAACTCAAAATAACAAGAAAAAAAATTGTATATTGTAAGGCACCTTCTTTTTTTTCTTCGTCACCACTAGTTTCTGGTTTAGAGCCACCATCACTAAAACCTGCGACCTAACAAAAACAATTAAACTAAACTCTTACCGTCAGAATAATAATAATAATAATAAATGCCTTTTTTAAAGAAAAACAGAGGAAGCGAAATTTAGCCGTCAAAAACAAAACTAACTATAAAATATAAACCCAAAAATAACTAAAAATAAAATACAGTGGAGTCCGGTTAAAACGAACCCGCTTATTACGAACTTCTGGCTATAACGTACTATTTTTTGAGCCCGAAAATCTTTCTTTAAGTTCAATGTATTTTTTTACCGGTTATAGTGAACCCGCTTATAACGAACTAGATTTGACTTAAATTATGATACAATTTTCCATTTATAACGAACTTTTCACCGAATTTTGAGGAATATGATGGGCTTGATAATGACATCAGTAAGAGAAGTGTTAACTGATGAACAAATTATTGAATTCTAATCTCTGAAAAACATAATTACATTGTGAATTTGATAGTTGTGCAAAATAATATTTTATGATAGAAGAGCTCAAAAAAAGTCAAAACAAACCACCTTGCTTTATCCGAATGTTTTTATCTAACTTTTTAGAAAAATAGTCGGGTTCAAAAGAAATGAATTTTTAAATTATAGTTTACGGAAAATTAAATTATTGCCTCTTAACACAAACAAAACTGTTTTCAGACTGTTGTCGTCAATATTTTTTAATGACGTTTTGGGAATTAGTAGACATTATTTTGGGCTATAATTGTACAAAATTGTTGAAAAATAAGTCGGGTTTCGAAGATATAAATTTTTGAAGTAAAAATGAAGGAAAATTTGATTTTTCCTTTTTTACACCAAACATGATTTTTTTCGCACAATTTTAGTCGATAATTTTAAACGAATTTTTGGAACCTAATAGTCATTGTCCACATCTGTAATTGTCATTTAGAAAAAAAGGCGAGTTCGGAAGATACGAATTTCTAAATTTAACTTGAGGGAAAATTAGATTTTTGTTTCCTCACAAAAAAATTTTTTCAGATTCTTATTGCTAATATTTTTTAACAATATTTTTGGAATTAATAGACATTATCTCGGACTATAACTGTACGAAATGAAATAAATCAGGTTTGAATAATTTTAATTTCTGAAGTGAAGTTGAAGGAAAATTAGATTTTTGCCATCTTACACCAAACATGAATTTTTTTTGCAAAGTTACAATCGATACTTTCGAACGAAACTTTGGGAGCTAGTAGCCATTGTACAGTTATATAATTGTGCAAAATCTTATTTAAGAAAATAGCCGGGTTCGGAAGATATGAATTTTTAAATTTAAGTAAAGAGAAAAAAATCCCTCTAGAATAGCAAGTTTAAAAAATCTCAAATTCAGACAGTAAACAAAAATCAAGAATGCCGTTTTGCTTGACTTAGACCTTGTTGTTATCTACAAACTGGCAAAATTT
>OW626793.1:7142615-7169944 GCA_939628115.1 Tribolium freemani
ATTAAAATCCGGATTTAAACAATTACCGTATTTGCCCCAATAAAGTGTAATTATCCGTTTAGGGGGCATTTTCCACATCGTAACTTTTTACACTTCTTTTTAATTACAACAAGGCCCATCGTTCTAACTCATTTCATCTTTAAATTTCGTGTTGGGTGAAAGTAATGGTCGTCATAAATTCCGTTTTAATTCGCGCTTGGAGGGTCGAAAGCTGGAATAAACTCCAGGTTGTAGGCGAGTTCCAAAACGAGAACGGAAGATATGGACAGGTGCTTGGAGGGCGAACATATTGAAAACTTCCGGTTAGGGATTGCAGGAAGTGTTCAAACACGTTATCGTCGTGAGGGGGTGGCTATTATTATCGAATCCATCGCTCGTATTGTACGTGATGAGAATAGATGGAGCTTTTGCGTCAATCATCATTTATTTAACTGTGACTAGCTGATATCGGGTTCGATTCCGGAAGGTGCAAATGTTCAATTTGACTCTTCTAAATTTGAAAGTAGCTAGGGACTATTACTGAAGGCCGATATCGCTTTTTCTACGTAAAGTCGTTAGATAAATTTCAAGATCTGCGAGTGAAATTCTGATGAAATTTATTGTGTGCCGGAGGCGCTTCTGCAAGCAGGTGGCACATGCATTTCAATTTTCCGATTGGTGTAAAGACTTTTTTATTTTTCGTACAAGTGTGGATTTTAAAGTTTATAAAATGAGGCTGCACCGACTGCAAGGAATTGCATGCAAATTGCTTTCCAATAAATATTTGGGTGTTAAGGTATTTGTGGCGATAGAAAATTGAAATTTATTTTGAAAATAGAATAGAGTAAAGATTGTCCATCTTCACACCTTACAAAATTTTAAAATTTATAACAAAATGTGGGCTCAACCTGGATTTGAACCCGGGACCTCTCGCACCCAAAGCGAGAATCATACCCCTAGACCATTGAGCCGTTGTAAACAATTTTATTGCTGTTTTTGCAACAAACTCAGCTAATTCGCCTTATCAAATCTAGGACCATAAAAGATAATAAGCAAATATATTAGAAACAAACACAAAGTAAATGCCAAAGTCCTATATTTTCTAAAATTTGCCTGAGTAATTTCAAAAAAACACATTGATAAAATGTACAAAGTCTGTTCCAATAATTTATTCACTACATCGACAGCAATAACTCATAACTTCGAAATTTGTTTTAAACGATAAAAACTTTTTTAAAATGCGTAAAACAATGTTATCAGAAGGTTTTTGAAAAAAAAACCTGTTATGAGAATCTCCAATTTATTTAGAAAATATCAATTATTATCTCATAATCATTTTGACGAAAACTGATTTATTCCTCATGAGCTCCAATTTTGTTCTCAAATTGCATTATTTGAGAGAATACTATTCCATTATAAAATTGTTAAAATATATTTTCCTGCAGCAAGAGTTTTTAATTTATACAATACAAAAAAAAAATAATTTGCTCAAAATAAGGGCTCAACCGGGATTTGAACCCGGGACCTCTCTCGCACCCAAAGCGAGAATCATACCCCTAGACCATTGAGCCGTTGTAAATAATTTTATTGTTGATTTTGCAACAAATTCAGTTTATCCGATTTATCAAAAGTGGTGTCATAAAAGTTTTAAAGCAAAGTGAATAAATGTACTAGAAACAAACAGAAGTAGGATAAAATGAATTTTTTTATTTCAAAAATTACTGAAGCAATTTTCAAAAAGAAGAAAACAAAAATTTTCAAATTTCAGTTAATACATTATTTTATAAAATAACAGTTTCTCCCTTTTGCAATAACGTATTTGCTACCTCAGCAACACCTCATAAAGGTCGATATTTTATTTAAAAAAAACATACATTTTTAAAGACTAAGGGCAAAGAAAGACAATGTTTTCAGAAAAATTTTGAAAACAATTTCTACAGCATCTAGATTATTTGAAATACCTGTATCAATTATTAGTAAAAAGTTAAATAGCATTTATAGTTAATCAAAAAAAAAATAGATTTGGTTTAACTGAAACAAATTCGATGTCGCTAGCAACTAAAAATCCTTGTAGCATCTACTAACAGTCAAAAATTTGGATGTTGTATCCAAAAACAAGGGCTCAACCGGGATTTGAACCCGGGACCTCTCGCACCCAAAGCGAGAATCATACCCCTAGACCATTGAGCCGTTGTAAATAATTTTATTGTTGTTTTGCAACAAATTCACTTAATACGCTTTATCAAAAGTAGTATCATAAAATACTTAAAGATGACTAGATCCACCGGTTTAAAATCATATCTGAATCCTATCAGGTGAGATAATAGCATCCAGACTTCGGTTCCGAAGCAAAAGACAAACAAGTGATTTTTCTGCAAACTGTTTCACATAAAGCAACACAACACGTTTATGTAACAAAAGTAGTTTAAGTGAACTCCCCCGCATCATAAAAACTGGCTTATTACGAATTTTAGAACCGAATAAAGTTTGAGCTTTAACTAGCCAAATTATTCAGAAAAAAAACTAGAGTGGTATCAATTAGTTTTGAGAATCTATAGACTTGTCTTCGCTAAATTTTTGTTAAATAGTTTTGAGTTTTTTATTACACTTATAGTAATATAGGAAATCCTGCACTAAATCTATATCTACAGGAAAACATAAAGTACTAGTCAAAAGTTAAATGATATTTAATCTTAAAATAATTTGGATTAATTGAAACAAACTCGATGTCGCCAGTAACTAAAAATCCTTGTAGCATTTACTACGGTCAAAAATTTGGATGTTGTATCCAAAAACGAGGGCTCAACCGGGATTTGAACCCGGGACCTCTCGCACCCAAAGCGAGAATCATACCCCTAGACCATTGAGCCGTTATAAACATTTTTACTGCAGTCTTAACAACAAATTATTGATGTCTTATCAAAGATAAATAATCTACCTCTACTTCTCCTTTAAAATTTACAATTTTGAGCCAACAATTAATACAAGTTAGTTTAGGCGAAGAAATTAAAATTACTTATGTTACTTATTATTATAATTTATAATTATTAATATTATTCAAATTGTTTAATATCCATCCATCTGCTAAGTAAACTTTTTATACGATTGTAATAAAAACGTGTTATCAGCAATAAAACTATTACATTTATTGCCCGATCAACAGAAAGGTAAATTTACAGCGGCATTCAAACCAATAAATTAGGCCAACGCAAATCGCATTAATTACCTAATAGATTCCATCTATCTCAGCATAATTTGTATTTACAAATTCTTGGAATATCCATGCACATCATTTGCATACCACACCCAAGAAAATAGACACAACGAGAATTTCTGACCAACTGCATAATTATAAAAGTACTTTCACCAAAACTAAAGTCTTCTCCACATTATTCAAACCGCCTAATTATCATTTATTGTTTTCATTTAATTAACCACCCCTCAAAACAGTTCATTCAAAACAAGGGCTCAACCGGGATTTGAACCCGGGACCTCTCGCACCCAAAGCGAGAATCATACCCCTAGACCATTGAGCCGCCATACGTATTTTTTATTCTAATTTCTTAATAACACATTCAAATGGCATGAATATTCATTTCTAAATTACACACTTTCACGAAATGTTTGATTTCCATATCAGGTATTTGTTCCTCTTGAGCATACACTCGTAAGTACAATAGAATTTCGTACTTGGCAAACACAGGAGGTAAACAAACGCAGTCACAAGGATTTATTCAATGCACAAGAATCCCTAAATGTTACTTAGGACACGTGTTGCTAATATAAGGAAACTGTAAACTTTAATACCAATTAAATCCATTTAATTCTGTTCATAACTCGAAAGCTATCGGTCTTAGAACAAGACGGTTTAAGTGGTCGGATATCCCGGACTTTACACAGAAATCGGTGACTCCGGAACGCTGCGGGTGATTCCCCAAGTACCGGAAAAAATAATGCGCAGAAAAGCTTAAAATCTCAAAAATTGTGTTTTAACCAGTCGCATCATATTTCAAGTCTACACCTTTTCCAATGGTAGTAATAGTAGTAATACCAAACGTACTATTTCAATTGTACAATGGTTCAGACCAGTAAAATGAATTTAGGAAAAATTACGAATTATTTATAACTCTTTCTGAATTACCTACACTTGATACTTTCCCAAATTGGTATCTACTATCTGAAATACAATCGAAAGAAAACCAAACAGCAAAAATTTGTTCGACCTAAAGTTGATCGATTATTTGGCAAATTTTCGAAGAAACTCGATTCTTAAAACCAAAAATAAATGCGGTTTTCTCGAAGACGAAAAATAAACAACAAGAACAACAAGAAAATCCTCAGAATCTGCGTTTGATTATCTACCCAACAGCAAAAAAAGTTGATCTAAGTTATAGTTTCGGGTAGAAAGATGCTTTTAGTGTTTCAACTTTCTAAGCTAAAAAGACAAGAATGAATAAAATAACATTCTCAGGTAGAAACCGCTTGTGCAGGCCCGTCGCTCTATTAATTTTTGTGTATCAATTAACCAATTCCGGAATGCTCCGGGTGCTTTCCGGACCCGAAAAAACTAGGTAATGAAACATTTCAACCGGTTGGCATAGGGTTACGGTGTAGAGAAGACCAAATTCCAATAGTTTTCGTTCATCGACTTTTTTACGATTCACTCATTGTCAAATTCAAAAAAATAAATCCGCTTCCAACTTTTGAGCTTCGCCGTAATCACGCTATAAAAGTTGTAAACTGAATCAAGTACCTCAACAATGATTCAAACCAAGGTGAGTATTGGTTACAAAAGAATTTTAAATTAACATCGATCGGTGCAGTCATGAGATAAAAACTCACATCTTCACAGTCCCCTCGTTTGGCTCTAAAGGTTTATTAAATATTTGTAGATGTCTCCATTTTTACTGCTGCAGCTATTTTAGATCCTTTGTGTATGTGCCCCTGCACACTTGTATATTACATCCTCCATATTTTATTTGCATCATTACGACAAAGCCTTCAATTTGTTAAAGTAGATTTCGTGTTTTCGGACAAGTTTTCGCCAAACCGGAAGCCGTATACTTGTCAATACGGCATGCAATTATAAATTCAAAATAGCACAAAGATGAGAACGCAAACACTCTTTGAGCACAAGGTGCTATAAGAGAGAAATGAGTTGAAGCCGAGCGGAAAAATCTCCACTGGCCTATTCAATCCTGGCGTGGGTATTCAATGAAGCGATATTTTTCGCTTATGATCGTTGTGGCATTGAATGGAAGTCGGCGAAAGGGCATTACTCACATCCCATTGTGAGATTTATTTCATAGAAAATCTCTTGCGATACCATTATTGCCAGTATTCTCATATCTCAGCTGAGCAGTTCTTCGGTTCTAATTAATCTCTTTGCGGTGTCACGGGGTTTTAAAAACCGATTCGGATTATCACTCTTCGGTTGCCTTGTTGCCATCTTTGCCGTGTTTATGTTTGTCGTGTTGTGTTTCAATATATCCAGTCAACACGCGATCCGTGACAAAAAATCAATCCCGACTTTGCACTCCAATAATAGAAATATTAACCAGCGGTTGGCTTGTAATTATTCAGAGGGTTTAATTATATCGTTAAGAGCGCAGATTACGTACGAATTTCCGCTATTTATGTACGCGTTAAATTAATTAAATCGCTTATGTCTTTGGATGACTTTCGCTCGTTGGTTTGTCGGGCCATTTACACCCAGTGTCGGCACGTTCTTTAAATGGTTACACGTTTAATGTAAATTTCCTCGTAAATCCGAGATTATAAACGTAAAATCTGGTTATTTGAACACTTCTCGACCGTTCGAAAAAATATCTGTTCAAATTCTCACTCCTAATTAAAATATAATTTCTTGGCCAGCATTAAATTAATTCGTAAGGCAGGATATATTTTACAGATCTTAACAGCTCATTACAACACTAGCCGTAAATTACATCGGCCACAGTTCGGAGGTGGTCTGCTGGGAATTAAATTAAGCATCAGTGGTTTGCGGAATGGTTCTGTTAAAGTCTTTTCGACTTTGGCCGAATTTAGTACGTTTTCCAGTCACTGGGTGACCTTCATTGACCCAAATAGTCTAGAATCATTAATTTCGTGCTTGTTAAAGTAACCACCGAAACTAAAATTGATGATTAGTGTATGATTAATGCATTTTATCGATGTATTTTTTAGTGAATTGTCGTGTAACGATATTTTGGACTAGATTATTAACTAAATAATGCACAAAAGCACGATTTCTTCGATTGTTCCCTTGAGTATATTAAATTTCTTTATCTGATACAAGCTTCTCACCTAAACGGTGCCCGGTTTACCACTTAGAAACTGGAATAGAAGTGGGGTAACAAAAGCCTAAACATAATACAAACAACAGTTTAATCAATAATAAAAGGGTTAGATATAAAAATTAACTTCGAGAACTAATAGGTTGTATTGTGTTTTTTCTATTTAAACTCAGTGTTAAAATCCACAACAATAGCAGAGGTAACATCCGGTACAGTAATCACCATTTTTGTACCCAGTGAAAAGAAAATGAATTCTTTGTGGGGTTTTAGCACTTTTAGCATAACTGTATGTTTTCAACGGCGCCGATATTAAAATCATAAAACAAAAAATCTCTACTTTTGGTATAATCATTCAAACCAGTTCTCTTATTAAATCTAATAAAAATAAAAAACTTTAAATTCGTGTCATCGAGCACTTTATTCTCCTCGTGTTTTTATGGATAATAAATCCAGTACGTCTATTTCCTTCTGTCGTAAATAAAGGATGAAAAGTGCAACGAAATGTTTCATAAATGTTCGATATTCTATCGGTGCAATGCATCATAATGCAATTTATCTTATGAATTTTCAGTGTTATTGCAAAACTTCAGATAAGAACTCTGCACACGTTATCTGCATTTATTATGCAACAAGTGTCGAGCAGCTAAATCTTTTTGTAGTAAAAGCAAAGAAACCAAAGATTTTTGTTTTTTAAATCAGGAAAGATGTCAGAAATGAAAAAAATTGTCAGTGTGCCATTAAAGACGTTTTAACCGCTTTTTACAACAAATAGCTCAAACTACGAGTATTGTGGATTATATTAAGCGTATTATTATCAATATCAGCAATAAAACTATCACATTTGTACCCACATTTGCAGGAATGCCAATTAGTGACGATATTCAAACCAATAAACTAGACCAAATCAAATCAGACTAATTACCTAATAGGTTTCATGTGTCTGGAGGCTAATTTGTATCTAGAAATTCCTGGAATATTCATGCACACCATTTTGCATGCATCACCCAAAAAAATGTGATGCGAGTATTTCCTGAATCACACTGCATATAAAATCAATTTCACAAGAAATAAATTCCACGTAAGTGTACCAAACTGCTTAATTATTTTTTTATAATTTTTATCAAAAATAAGGGCTCAACCGGGATTTGAACCCGTATTGTATCAATTATTAGTAAAAAATAGTTAATCAGAAAAAAAAATAGATTTGGTTTAACTGAAACAAATTCGATGTCGCTAGCAACTAAAAATCCTTGTAGCATCTACTAACAGTCAAAAATTTGGATGTTGTATCCAAAAACAAGGGCTCAACCGGGATTTGAACCCGGGACCTCTCGCACCCAAAGCGAGAATCATACCCCTAGACCATTGAGCCGTTGTAAATAATTTTATTGTTGTTTTTGCAACAAATTCACTTAATACGCTTTATCAAAAGTAGTATCATAAAATACTTAAAGATGACTAGATCCACCGGTTAAAAATCTTATCTGAATCCTATCAGGTGAAATAATAGCATCCAGACTTCGATTCAGAAGCAAAAGGCAAATAAGTGATTTTTCTGCAAATTGTTTCACATAAAGCAACACAACACGTTTATGTAACAAAAGTAGTTTAAGTGAATTCTCCCGCATCATAAAAATTGGCTTATTAGTTATTACGAATTCTAGAACCGAATAAAGTTTGAGCTTAAACTAGCCAAATTATTCAGAAAAAAAATTAGAAGTGGTATCAATTAGTTTTTATTAGAATCTTGACTTGTCTTCGCTAAATTTTTGTTAAATAATTTTGAGTTTTTTATTATACTTATATTAATATAGGAAATCCTGCACTAAATCTATCTATAGGAAAACATAAAGTACTAGTCAAAAGTTAAATGGTATTTAATCTTAAAATAATTTGAATTATTGAAACAAATTCAATGACAATAAGAATTTTATCAAAAATCATAAACGGCTTCAAATGCTAAAAATAAGGTAATTAAATCGTTTATCGCTTTATAATCTTTATTAGCACTGAGCTCCAATCGTGTTATCGCATGAACCATGCGAGTCTTATTACTCTTTTTAATTAAGCTGTTTAAAATTAAGACTTTCTAACTAGTTTCATGATTGATGTGTTGTAAATTGCGTCATATTTGATTATTTTAATTCAAAAAAACCTTTAATTACAGTAACAGAGAAGGGTACAAAGGATAAATTTGCTTTACGAACAATTGTTTCATGTCTTTGTCCAAATACTCATAGATTTATGTAGTTATAAAAACAGTAATAAATTCTGAACGATTTTCACAACTGTGCACGCAAATGTTGAAACTGACAAAATTCCAATCCAATCAAGTAATTTATGGGTAGTTAACCACAGCAATGTTAATTTTTACTCCGCTGTAAAAAGATTTATGTTTCATAAATCAAGATTTTGACTCCTTTCATGACACTTCAATATTTTATAAACATGTTAATGTTTTTTCAGCTCACTAAATTCCTTAAACCCCTGCGAGAATCTTCTTCCTGCCGCAGCAGCAATACATTTCCTGCCTTTTGGCATCTGACTTTCAAATTGGCTTCGGAAGAAGTCCGCGGAATATTTCACAGTTTTATTCGATTTTATGTAAATAATTAATCCCGTCTTCGGCATTCTGAATTTAAAATGTAATTAAAGTTGCAAAAATTAAAATGATGGCAATAAAACGAATTGTTGCGTCATATTTTAGTGGATGTGTTTACTCGGATTTCGGAAAGTTTCTCAGCAACTCGGAATGTCGCGATTCAGCGGCAGTTAAAAGTTTGGACATTTTGTCATAAATATAAAGAAGCGTTTGTTATTATGTGCAAACGCGTACGTAATGGTGCAAAGTTCCAATAGAATACAAATTGCTTATTGGACCTGTTTCAAACAATGAAAACAATAATTTTTCAGATGTCCTCTCGGGCACTCAAGCGACATATAACTATTTAACGAGGTGCAAAAATACATCTCTTCTGAATTCAACTAAATTGCACGTGCTTAGCGGAGTTTATGGAAAACTAAAATTGCTTTTAAAAATTTAAAATAAATTGTGCATTTCTAAAATGTCGCAAAACTGCTAGATTTGTTTTCGCTGCGCTCACTCATGAATAATGGGTTTCAGCAAAACCTGAATAACTGAAAAGACGGTTAACTACATCGCTTCAGCCACAAAGCGTGTGTTCTATTTGAAACCTTACCGGCGAGGAAGTAATTAACTGGATATTTATTTTCCAGATTTGTTGTGTTCCTTGCTATTCTATATTTTCCGGAGTTCGTGGTTCAAGCCGATAAAAGAAAATATTTGTTGATTTTGTTGCGTTTCAGATATTTTTCAGGCGGTTTCAGGAAGTTAAAGTTCTCGTTTACGCCCCATCTGTTAATTCTTTTGTACATAAATTAACCGATGAAATTCGCCTTAAATAAGAAAATTCTTAAATTACACAATTAAGCACGCAAATCGCTCGTCAATAAACCAGTTAAACAATTTCCTCGCAAAAAGATCTTTCTGCTTTCGCCACTCAAACAATGGAGCCCTGGTTTTAACAACGCATTAAAATTAATCATAATTATTAAAGGATTAAACGGCAAAACACTACCTTTTGTAGATATCGGCCTCCAAAAAAAGATGAAAAGTTTTATATGCAAACTCTAAGAATTGTCTTCTTGCGAAAACAATTCATTCAATGCAATTTATAAATTTGGTGGATGCGCCGGGCTAGTCGCCAAAACTGGTTTTAAAGCAAATTTGTTCTTCTTTTCAATTGAGTTTTAGCAACAAAGCAATTAACTCATCAAAGTTCAAAAGCATTCCGTTTTAGTGCAAAAATCCTTCTCATTTCAGAAACATTTTGTTTCAGTAGAACACAGCTTTGAACTGTATAATATGAGAATGTGCTTTCAACAACACTGTAGCTTAAATTTAAGTTGAAAAAATAAAGCAAATTCTTGATTGGCAAACTGCTAATGAATTATTTTTTCCACACAAACACGTTCCAGAAATGGAACAAAAATATTTGCTTTAACATAATTTAAACGAAATCAAAATAAATAATATTTGTGTACTTTTCATTAATTTTCGGCAAACACATCTAAGCTGTGTGTTTAAAACAACGAATCGCATTCTAAAATCGACACGCATTTCATGCTGTCACAAGTGGGAATAAATTGAGATCAGTCTACCATCATTCCGTAAAATAATAAAGATAAGCCAGAAAAAATTGCAGATTTGTGTCGTGTTAAACCACCCCTTGACACTCCTGATAAATAAGTGGATGCTATACACCCTAATAAACTTACAATAAGTAAATAAATTAGATCAATCAACTCGGGGAAACTCTTGTTGCTTGCGACGCAACCTTCCAACAAGCCTAATTTACAATTATATTATAAACTTGGAGGCCGGGTTCCACACAAAGCAAGAAACTAACTTCAAACTTGGGCTTGTTGACAAAAACAGATCGTGTAATTTGAGTTTAGTTGTAGAAACAAAAAAAAAACGGACGACTGATGGTAGAGTGCTGAGAGGAATCTTAATAATTCAGGTGAACAAAAGCTGAAGTAGAAAAGATGTTAGTCCATTCTGTGCTAAGAGTTTATAAAATTAAAATACTGCTTTTCAGTGAGTAAAAAAAGCTGAGGGTGAGATAACGCATAATAGGCTTTAATGTCGTCCACCTTTGCCGGTCCTTTCGAAAATCTCCGTTAATCATCTTTATCTTTATTTCACTGACATTTAAGAAGGGTCACCATTCGTGTTCAAGTTTTTAGTGTCAATCCGCAGTTACAATAATCTGCCTTTCATACAAGCCTCGATGACTATAATTCACTTTTCCCTTTGATGTTTTCCCCAGCAAACAAAACCAATGACTCGATTCAACAAATGAAAATGAATGAGTTGAATCAGATTTCATCATTCCTCGTTACAGCTATTCTTCATCCCCACGTCTAATTACGATTCATCCGGTGAGACCCTGGAATTTTTCGCACGCTTTCAGACGGTTTGGGCACATTTCACGCATTAAATTATTCAATGATCTCAAGCCAAATAATACGATATTTTGACAGCTGGAGATGTGGCGCAGCTTTTCGGGATTTATTGCGGCGCTTCACGGGGCTTCACTGCGAGACGGGAATTTGTTACTCTATGTAAATTAAATTCTGAGCTGGCAGTAGCGAAAATATTTTATTCGAATGGTTCGAGGGCCTTTTTAAATATGTTGTTCGCAACTTTTCACCTGTGGAAGGGTAAGTATCGATGCTATCTGCCCCTATTTAGACTAACAATTGAATAAATTATGTCGAGATAACGTTGCTGAAATTTATGGCCAAAGGAGACGTATAAGGATTTCAGCCTCTCTCGGACATCAGCCAACATAATTAGTATATTATGATACGAGTTTTATAAGACGCATTTTGTCGCACGCACGGAATTGGGGCACGACGAGCGCAGCGAGGAGTGCCATAATGGAGTAAGTGCGACAAAATTCCTTATAAACGAGGTATCATACACTATTTTTTCTACATTGCACCTTTTTTAACAAAAAAAATCAATTTCGAAATTTAGGGAATTTTGTGGCAGTTGACAGCATTTGCGTGGATCATAAAATTAAATTAATAATTTGAATCGTCATTAGTTTATTCGTAAAATGTATTCTGAAAGTGTCCAAGACGTTTTGCAATCTTTCTGCCCCTCAACGAATACGGGCTTTTGTGGCAAATACGCAGAATTTGAACATTGGCCTAAGGAGAATGGGATCTCAAATTACTCACTTGCACTGACTTTTGAAGACATGTTTGTACACTACTCAAAAGGTGTTCGAAGGGACTACGTATCAGGGTTGGTACAAAAGCCTCTAAAGGTTCGAAATTAAGTCATTTGATTAAATTATCACTTGAAACAGGTGACAATTGACACTGACACTTCTCTCAGATAAATGTCAAAAAACTAGGTTGCCATCATTTTCCAACTAAATTACCCTGGTTTTTAGTTAATTATTAAAGCACTCCGTTGGATATTACGAAACCCCAATGGCGTATCGTAATGACCTCAGTACGAAACAAAAGTAGAAAATAGTATATTATGATACGAGTTTTATAAGACGCATTTTGTCGCACGCACGGAATTGGGGCACGACGAGCGCAGCGAGGAGTGTCATAATGGAGTAAGTGCGACAAAATGCCTTATAAACGAGATATCATACACTATTTTTTCTACTTTGCACCTTTTTTGACAAAAAAATTCAATTTCGAAATTTGGGGAATTTTGCGGCAGTTGACAGCATTTGCGTGGGTCATGAAATTAAATTAATAATGTGGATCGTCATTAGTTCATTCGTAAAATGTATTCTGAAAGTGTCCAAGACGTTTTGCAATGTATCTACCCCTCCACGAATACGGGCTTTTGTGGCAAATACGCGGAATTTGAAAATTGGCCTAAGGAGAATGGGATCTCAAATTACTCACTTGCACTGGCTATTGAAGTCATGTTTGTACACTACTCGAAAGGTATTCGAAGGGACTACGTATCAGGGATGGTAGAAAAGCCTCTAAAGGTTCGAATTTGATTCATTTGATTAAATTATCGCTTGAAACAGGTGCCGATTGACACTGACAGTTCTCTTAGATAATTGTCAAAAAACTAGATTGCCATCATTTTCCAACTAAATTACCCTGGTTTTTAGTGTAATTATTATAACACTCCGTTGGATATTACGAAACCCAAATGGCGTATCGTAATGACCTCAGTACGATACAAAAGTAGAAAAAATATGTTTTTGGGATTCTGAAGATGTGTTATGAGACGTGTGCGAGATACTCTTTCGTGAATAATTACGAAAAAGCGGCTGAAAATTATACAAAAGAAGGAAATTAAAAAACGTCTAATTATCTGGGACGGTAAAACGCGCGGGAGATAATTAAAGAAAGCGGAGAAAAAATCAACAATATGAACGATTTAGGGGTTTGAACAAACGAGGCAAGCCTCTTAATGCTCTAGCAAAAACGCGAAATTCTTTTAATATAACCGTTAATTATGAAGCTAAAACGGCTTTGTAATTATTTGGGGAGAGAGAGGTCTCAGAAAAGGTCGAATTAAGGCCAGGCGCAATAAAAAGGTTCACGTGTCTTATTCTCTAATTTTCTTGCCGCTGGCAAGATACTACTCCTTTGTGCGTCCATTCTTTCAGAAAATGAACTAAAAGACAAAAACAATAAAACACTTGTGATGCTTTCAATTTCCCCGTTCTATATTGCTCAGAATAACAACTTTTTAGCGGAAAACACAGTTAGTACTAGTACAAATGCTAATTTTTAGACAGGCATTATAAACCATTATAAAATAATAATACGTTAATTTTTTCATATTTGTCAAAGTTGAGAAAAGTTTAATTTAAAGTTATACTCTACTATTTTTTATTTTATTATCAATACGACATTTTCGCATACAACAAATAATCATTAACCTGAGACATTTCAGACCATATAAATGTAAATTTAATTTTGTCGATTGTATTCACCTCCTATCCGTAAAATTATTCAAATCGTGGCGATCTAAAATTGATGCTTGACACTGTGACACAGACACTTGAAATTCGATTTTGAAAAATGCGAGATTTCCTAAATTAAATAAAACCAGAGACTTAATTTGAACGAATTGTTTGAGAGTAAGACCCAAAAGGAAAAAGGATGGACAAGCAAGATTTGTCTAGGGTAACACATTTTCCCATTAGATCTGTGAAAAAAGAAACAGGTGGACGAAAAATTTCGTAACTCAATATTATAAATTAGCTTTTTTTAAATATAACTTGAGATTAATTGGGCGGAAATGGAACCAAGATATCGGGGCCATCACCATATAAATTATTGAAAAATGGATTTAGTAACGTCATTTGATGTAAATTTAGCACAAAAGTGGCAAAGCTCCTAAAAGCTTTAATTTAAATTTAACTTCCAGTAAATGTTTTCAGAATCTCATAAATTGACCCAAACCTTGCTCTAATTAATTTAACAACAAAAAGGCCCATTACGCGTAGGGCCCCCCATGCACCTGAAAATGTTACAAACATGAATACATTTTAGTCGAAACCGAGTAAAACAAAGTGTTGTTAAGCGTCCCCTCGAAAGTGAGTCCGTAGCCGCAGGCTAGTTAGTTATCACAGTGAAGCATTTAATATCAGCGCAGCGGGCGTCGCGACGTCTCTCGCTGGAATACCCTGCATTATCGTGCCGCTTCTACTGTTTGTGCAATGCGGCACAACATAAAAGGTAAGCTTAATTAGCTTTCATCTCTTTTCAGCGAGCGCTCCGGGTTATTTTCTAACATATTGCCCGGCCCAATCCTGGAGCCAAATAAATCAAGGGGTACTTAACGAGAGTGTAATTGAAGTTTTTAACAATTAGGAAATCGGCGAGTTGTCGCATGCGGGAGACTTCGAACGAAAGTGTTTGGGCAAATAAAGGGAAACGCTATGGGAATTTTGATGAGCGGACTAAAGATGTTTCAATTGAGTTTAACTTGGGCTATATTTGCCAGTTTCAGGAGGCAACTTTTGAAAAAAAAAACAGTTGTTTACAACAACGGTACAACTCAAAAATATGCCTAAAGCAGCAGCTCACTAGACGAAATACATGCGTTTATTTGTAAACAAAATATGATGGATACGTAATTCGATTTTCTGCTTCAAATCAGAATTTACAGGCAGTTTCATGATGATTTTGACGTTATTCCGGTTTCGGTGTAATTTGATTAACAAATTTTGCATAGGTTTGCAGAGCAGTGAATAAAAATAAGAACACAAAATGTGCTTCTATTGATACAGAAATGGTACAGCGTAATTTGAAAGATTGGCTCGGTAAGTACCTTATAAACACAAAATGATCTTAACAAAAATGTAAAATGTAAAAAACATGCCAAAGCAGATTTTAAAGAATACGTAGAAATAATTATATCAAATCCAATTAATAAAAAATAAAGCAATTAATAAATTAATAAAAAAATTTCAGTACAAAAAGTCGTGTTATAATCTAAAAAACAGAAGACTCTTTAGTAAGAAAATCCTGGACGACTTATTGATTGAAGAAATTATTTAGGACTCTGCCACCACTTTTGGCCGCAGTAAAAAGAGATTTACAGCTTAGACCCACATTATGGTTTCTTACGTCATTAAAAAATCCTGCAGCAAAGTAGACAAGAATTAAAGCCGAAAAAAATGTAGCCAAAAAGATTGCAAAATAAAGCCACAAAGCACCCATGGTTGGGTTTAATTTCTGCAACGTCTGGTGCACCCGGAAATTAAGGATAGTGTTGGTTGATGTATGTCCACATGCGGTGTTTGTCAGTTGGGCCACGCCAGCAGGGGGTTCGAAAATGTTAGTGGTCAGTTGGGCCACGAGTTGAAGAATTTGGGATTAAAGGATTAACATGTAATTAACGCCCCAATATTTATATCAGCAAGGGAAGATATACTTATAAGTTATGAATTATGTAAATAATTGTTTTCTTACTATATTTTTCTATGACATTAATCGTTAATTTTTTTTTAATATGTTACTATGTTACTATGTTAATATGTTCGGTTTATCTGAGCTCCTTATTATTTTAAAATATACTTCAGTTTAAAATTGGAGCAATCTAAGGTGAAATATAAAATATTTGGATGCGTTTGATAAAAATCATCATTAAATGTCGGGTGCAATGACTCCCACGCATATGATGTTCTGAAAATAAAATAATTACCACTACACCAAGTAATACCTACCTAGGTGGAAAATGTGCACTATTATTAAAAAAAGTATCATTAAAATATTGTCTAATATTTTTACTCTCGCATCAGTCATCACTAAGCATTAAATAAAACATTTCGGTGTTCAAAAAATAAAGTACCTACACCTTGAGGTTCTAAAAACTGAATACGGAAATGTGTGTTTAGATGTCTACCGGCCTTATTTTTATATTCATAAACTAGTGCTAATTCCTGAATTTTAGGAAACTAACTTTGATATAGATGAAATATACATCCTGTCCTGATTATCCTACCCTTTCAGACAGTGGGTCAGTGGGTGGTAAATATTCGTGGCCCAACTGAAGGCTCCCCTTAATCCCTAAACATTACTACATTTTTGTCGCCGTGGCCCAACTGACATACGTCCCCTACATGTACTTACTTCAAATTAATTAACGTACCCAAGTAACTATGCCATACATTAATCAAATTAAGGAACAACTCCGAAAGGGTCCGAGTCCTGCCGGGAACTCGTCTTGAAAGATAAAAATATTACTTGAAGACAACTCGTGCTTGCAATAATATGATAAATCATCTACGAAACAATAACGCAACATCCCTCTGTTTATCTCCCAAGTTTCCGTTTTTTTTCAAACTCACAAACTACTGAAGTTTTAAAATAGACTTCCCTGCGGGAACAGTTCAACTCGACCCTTCAAGGCCGCAAGAATTGAGGGTCAAACATCCGGAGAGATAATTTTCTGCCTTTTCCGGAGAAATGTAAAAATGAGCATAATCTGCAAGAAAGTTATTAGAGGCAGAAAAAAGGGTAAGTCGTGTAATTTGCTCTGTAAGAGAATTTACAATTTAGAGCAAGGCCCATTTCAACATGAATCGAGAGGGAGGCCGACGATGACGTCCATTACGTTTTTTGCGTTTCCTTGCATCAATTAATTACGGATAAAATGTGGGCCACACAGATGGAATATAAAAATATCACCGAAAATTTGTATTTCTGCGTATACCTGAAATATAAATATACTTCACATTTTGAAATGACTGAATCGATTGGTCGCCGGGTGCTATAAATAGTCAAAAGACTACCGTAAAATAATTACACAACTTGTGTATCGTTGGAACATGAAAGGAAACACATTACAATACAAATTACATAACGCCAAACAAGTGTATTTTGCGATTACTGAATGCCCAATTTGCGTTTTGGTTCAGCCAAACACACTAATTTATACATGAAATTCGGAACGGAGCCCGAGAGCGGCCTTTTTCTGCAAAGTGCGTATGTTCTAAAGACGGTTGTTGAATATTTGAAGTGCTAGTCGTGCGGAATTAGAATGCGCTCCGGGCGCAGGAAGGAAAGGCTCCGGGGAACGCGAAATAACAGCAATTCGTACACATTACACATGAATTATACTCTCAGCTGGGATAGATCAATTAGGCAGATGTTAGTTTAGGCATGTGGGCTGTTCCAGATATTAGGAAATCAACCAAACTACCCGGAGTTTCTTTTGATAGGTTTCGGATTGAGTATTTAAGATTAATTTGGGTTTTTGCGATTTGTGCGACAAAAAATTGGCGAAGATGCAAAAAGTTTGATGAAAAGAAACTCAGAGAGAGAAATTTTCCTTGCGTCCAGTTATTGAGTTTTGCTGAACATTTATTTTGTGAAGCTTAATGAATTTTACATTTACTCCAAATTAGCTAGGGGGTACTTTTTAATCAACTGAAAATTTGAAAGCCCAGCTAAATATGAATTCACAAATATATTCTCTACAAGTTAACGATGTGTACGATGTGTAGTTGGTAGAATCTGCAAATTAAAAAACTATTAACGTTTAATTAAATTTTAACTGATCCCTGCTTTCGTAACAATAAAAACTGTATATTCAATCACGGTTAGTTTGCCATTTTGTGACACTTTTAATTATTAAATAATTGAAAATTTCCACTCTAACGATCCCTTTACAAAAGAGAATTAGGAGCAACACCAACACATAATTCATTTTGACTTTAATTGTTTTTTGTAACACTTTAAAATGCTAGTTATTACCAATGTAAAAGTATTTACGTTCAAGTTATTACATACTTTTACAAACTTTAGAATACGCCGTACGTGAAAATATGCTTTGACTGATTTTCTCTGGAACCTTATAAGACCCCTGTTATCCTTCAATAATGTGTAATCGTCAAAGACGCATTTCTCGAGAATCGATCAACTCCTCACACCTTCATAATTTCTAAACAAACCCTACATAATACTTTTACGAACGATGGGCGATCTAAAGAATTCATAATTTCTACGTTTCGAACGAACTTTTTCAAGGGTCCTTTAAAGCCAATATGGGCGAAGATAATTTTTCGTTAAAATGAAGCACTCTCGAAGCCACTTTTCCCCGGCATAAATTCCAGCTTTGACAGGTTAATGTGGCCAAATATTTGATTTTAAACTGAAATTTAATGCAGTTTCGAGATTATCGCTTTAAGTATCCTCAACGGCTCGATACAGGCAACTTTGTTCAAATATCGTCTCCTGGAGAAAAATAACACTGTCTGGTTAGTACCCTGGTTCTCGTCCATTACAAGCTTTCGCAAATCTCTTCGTCGAATTAAAACAGTTGCTTCAGAAGGCGTTTGTCGTGGCATGGTCTAAATTTAGACCATTCCCACGGTTAACGCTCTTGTCATAATAGTAAACCAGGAAACGTAATTATAGAAGTGGTAGTTATATTTACGCCACTACTGGCATTGCTTCCGACCATATTACGCACAGACGTGATCAAAATATCAAAATAAATCCGAATGATTCATAAAATTTATAAACTGGGACTAATAAAGGACGCAACCTCGGAGTGAGATTTTATGTACACCTTGCTTTCCTCAATAAACCCTAAATGGCCATAAAAGACGTTAATATTACACACTTTGGGCGAAACTGGGAGGGCTCTCGATTTCTGTTCAATTTTCTTAAAAGTGAACGCTATTTCCGGAAGGGCGGCTCCAAGTAAATAAATCTATTAGCACGCCCTTGTCATTTTCTAAACAGATAACCAATCTGATCCATTTATAAATTGTCCAGGACCGCGTCTAAGAAAATTTGGACTTGTCTCGTCCTCGGTCGGTTTATAAATGAGAAACTTGTGGAAAACTTGTAAAAACTTTACATTCTATTCTCCCTTTTTCTATTTAGACGATTGCTCCCGGATTCAATATCGTTTAAGATTTCCTTGAGAGAAATTGAAACGACTCTTTAAATTAATTAAAAAATTGTTACAAAACTATGATTGTTGTACAACTTTTTTGGTTCAATATTTTTAATAAAAATAAATATTTGAGGTAAAGTTTCCCGTTCCTCTCAAGCTTTGAACAATATTAAAAATGAGTCAGACGAGGATCAGTTGTTCACAGTTTTATAAAACGACAGTGATTTCTACTGAAATGGCGTTTGTAGATTATTCAGCGGCTGTAAATGGTGATAAACGACTGAAATTAATTACTACAGTTTGTCGTCCTCGATTTAAAATGAGCTCATTGTGTAGTGTTGTTCACTAAAAGAGTTTAAAGTTAATTAAAATATAATTAATTAAAAAATTACGTTCCTCCAACAGAGCAGGTAGCTACCACTCGTGTATCTATATCGATTACTAATTAAAGATTAATCAACTAATCACAAGTTTCTGTTAACGTCGTGATGTTTATATTACGGGTAATGGAATATGCATATTTAATGAATTTTATTACAGAAATAGAACACCGATTCTTTATCTGTTTTAAAGAGTCGTTAATCTCTAGTTTCTTTTGACACTTACCCAGGATATGAAACAACAAATTACAATTAATTAAAGCTACACTTGACAATTAATCAATGTTAACAAGACAAGAGCGAGCAAACGAAGCATGTAACGTAGATAAAATAATTCCTCTTTGAAATACTCCATCAAGTCGTTTCCTTTCTTCTCATTTGGCACATCGTCTTCGAATTCCCACTCATTAGACACTTCAACAAATGCACAATCAGGTCCTGTTGACTCTCGAATTAATTCAGTTCGAATGGATTAGTAATTGCTAATTTATCAATTCACCTACTAGCTGCAATTCTAAATATTTTAGGCGAAAATAGCCAGATGTAATAAACACCAAAATTCAATTTCAGTCTCCACCGCAAACACCAATAAAACAAATTAAGTGCCAATTATTTTCACGACTCAACGAACATAAATAAAATTTGGTGTTTCTACGTTTCAAACAGGTGGGCCGCTTTGTTCCTGCTTTGAGGAGATCAAACCAAGCTCAGATCGCGTAACTGATCCTGGGTTGCAAATTTCAACAGCCCTGAGGTATTTAACCTCCTATACACTAGCCTTCGTCGTTATACCGATCGTAAAAAATTCTTTTATTTCCTGGGTGTGCACGAATCGGGAAAGTATTTTCCATATTCGATTTTGTCAACTTGGAAAGTTGATGATTCATTTCAGGCTGAATGAATGGTGTTTACAAGCAACTGAAAAGTTTGAAAATTGCCGAGGTTTTCAAGGGGCACAATTTATCGACAGGAAACTGGTCGTTTGCTTTATTGCATGCACAGGACTGAGCGCTTTAATAATAAATAAATAAACACCATCGAAAGCTTTTATTTTGGCACACGTGATTGCGTGACAGTTCTTACGGTTAATGTCGCTGAACGCCTATCAGCGGTCTTTGAATGCGATTATTTTGTGTAAGCAATCCTCAAGCGAGCTTTAGAAAGGATGATGGAAGCTTAAAGGAGTTTTGTAATCTCATCACTGTTGTAAAAAGGATCCAAGAAATTATTACAAAAATTAAGCTTGCGACTCTAAAAGACGCCAAGCGGATCAATATTTAGATGTATTTAAGGAGCTGATCAGTAATAACTTTAAAGTCAGATCAATACACCTCCGAAAATTTCCGTGATTCACGATTTAATAATGTGCTTTCTGACCTAGCTACTAATGCGTTAAAGCGAGAAAAGGGCGTTTCATCGCTTGCAAGAAGAAGAAAGTCATACGTATATTAACCACATAAATCACCTGCACGTATTAATCTAATTTTTAAGCGAAATTTTTATTTATTGACTCCCTAATTTCAAAATCGATTTCGCTTTGGTTTAGCAATTTTCAGTGCTTTTTTCCCTAACCGTTTACACAAGTAGAAAAATACGATCAACCATAATGGAAAAATGCGCCATTAAAAAGATTATTGCAGCTTAAAACCCATAAAAGCCGGTTTAGTACATAACTATAATTTAATGCCGTGCAAACGATTCATTGTTAAATTTTAATCCAGAAATAGCAAACGTAACGTTCGCACGGATCTTAAAACTTTGTTTACTGGCTCTGGAATTAAGAAGATGAAATTTTGCTTATAATAAGGTTTGTCTCGGGAATATATTTCACAGAGTCAATTTCCGTTTCACGTTTCAAATTTATATTAGCTGTTGGCAAATTTGTACCGACTGCAAAACTGGCTAATAATTGACTCAAAACCCGAGTGTTAGAATTATATTCCCAGAGAGTTAGTCAAAGTTCATTATGTGGAATTTACAAATTGTTTCCGGATTTTGGTACACCATTTCCGCCGCACGTCAGCCCAAAAACCGTTCGCTTCTTGCTGATTAGAGATTCTTTGTAATATTGAAGCGCTCGTATGTTTGCCCTAAACCACATTCGGAGCAGTTTCAACCCCTCTTTCCAATATCACACTCAAAAAATTGATCAATATGTTTTTACAAACAAATTTAAAATGTAAACACAATTGGATAATACATTCAGCAGAAAACTCTCCTAAAACATTGAGTTTCGTTTCGCTTATTTCAGTAATTTCATTCAATGTTTGGATTTTTACAAGAAAATTCGTTTCAGAAAAATATAACTGAGACAAAAGGAGTAATCGAAAGCTTGAAAGCTCCACTTGAGTTAAAAAATAACAGAGCAAAACATTATTATACGAGCACACACGTTATCAGAATTCACACATGCATGACAGTCGCTATTTTGCATGAATATAGATCATCTCGGGTTTGTGAAGTTTCACTTGTGAGTAAAAAATAAAGCTAAATGAATTTCCATTGAAAAAGTCTCCAAAACGGGATTACGAATTAATACCCGATTTATTTTCCTACTTCTCTAAAATTTTAATGTTGTAGTTGCATTCCAAATGGGGAAATAAAATTTGTGTACATTCTCCGAACAGTCCGAAGAAAATAAAAATAGCACATGCAATAGGAATCTGCTCCTACGGGATGCATTCGTTCCTTGCGATTATATTCTCAGTTGCCACATTCCGCTCCGAAACTTTTGTAATAGGTCGTAAAATACTTTAACGGGTGGTAAGAATACATAATCAGCTGATACACTAAATTTAAAACTGCCAATACTGAACTTTAAATATTCATTACAAAACTAATCTATATCCACTCTTATTGTGGTCACGACAATCCTGTAAGTTCAGCCCGGAAACATTAAGACAATGGATTCAAAATCACATGTATCCAACTGTTCCAATGTTCCGGACTAAAACTTCACCTCAATTCCCACTTAAGAGCTTAACTTCGTGGCATTTTGTTTCATTTGAACTAGAGAAACCACCCAACAACGACGAAATTATTGATTTATTCAAAATATCAGAAAGTGAAATTGTATCTACATATTAGGTACATTAAATTGCTTGTAAGAGCGTTTAGCCTGTTTCAGTTTGTCATTAATGGTCAGAAAAACATTACAATACAGTTAAATCAATAGCACAGACGGGCTAGAAACGTGAAAACAAATTACTGTTCATTCGATTGTAGTGTGACATTTTTCCAAGTCAATGTAAAGCTAATAAAACACTTGGCCAAAGTTTGGCGAAAATTTTCATTAATTCTTCAGCATCTTAAATCACTCGTTGGCGAAAAAGTACTTTAAATTTAATTCAACTAACTTCAAAACTAATCAACCAAGGAGCAATTACTAATCGGCGGTTTCGCATGAGAAATATTTAAACTTCAGTTTAATATCTGTTGAGATAATATTAACTTTAATAAGCTCGTAACTTTCTCCATCTCGCCACTTTACAATCCTCGACAATTCAGCAACACTTTCCGAAAAATAAACGCCTTCATAAAAGCGTCATCTTCAGCTAATATTTCACCCAAGAAGCCACTACAAGTTTTGGCATAATGACATCTTGTTTGTAAGATTTAACAAATTGCGCTGAAAACAACAAAAAATCCACTCAACAAAGATAAATAGTAATCAGTTGGCTGTTATTAATTTTTGAACCATTTTTCCTTCCCTTGATTAATTTGGCGAAATGAGAAAAGTTTAGATGAAACAATTTAGTGTGACCGAATTTTGCGACTCCAAACTAAATAAAATAAATCACCGGAGAAATAATCAAAACTTTATGAAATAAAATTAGGAAAAGATAAATAGAGAAAATCAATTTTGAAGTTTTTATAAAACTGGGTCACAATTAAAAAATGTGAGAAGATTTTAGTCCAAATTTAGAGTAGCTGACCTATGTTAGAATCCATTAGTTTGTAAGCATGAAAAGCTTGAAAAGGAGCATCAAGCCTGCTCGTTATAATAAATAACGAAAAAGCCACATTTCGGTTTTATTATCCAGTGAAGTGCGTTGGAAGTTTAGATGAATTTACATTTAGCCTCAAAATATGGAAATGGTAATGACGTTTTAACATTATAATATTTATAAAATCTTAAAAAAAAAATCGAAGTGAATCATTTGTTCAAAACAAGGTAAGAGAATTTAAAACAAAATTTCAGCTTCCAGATAAATATAGTAGTAGGCAGATACTACGTTTTACTACTTATATTAACAACGATAAAGTAAATTATATGTGACACTTTTTGAACAGATTCCAAATTTCAAACGGTAAGCAGTGCACTATAATTTTATATGAAATCACAAGTAATTGTATTTAGCAATACTCAGAAAACTGAAATAACTGAAATCACTTCAAAGATATAAAAAAATAATTTAGTACACGTCTAAAAAATTAGGTTCTTGAATTTTGTATTGAAATTTATAAACTATAATTGTTTATTGTCTTACGCTTTGTCGGTGTTTTAAACAAACTGAAATTGTAATAAGAAAAACATAAAATGCGGAAAATAAAACAAATGCTTATTGACATTGCAGGAAATGCAATTTATCAAACAGAAGTACAGTTGTAAATGGTCTATAAAAAGAAGTACACTGTATTGCATTAAACTGAGGTGAACCGCATTTCATGCGTCAAAAAACTAATCGGTTTCTAAACTAATTTGCTGTGAGAGAATTTGAATTTGTTAATTTTTCAGTCATTAAAAATTCGTCGCAAATTACGAGTGGAGCTTTGGATGTGCACTTTAATTGGGTTAACTCTCTAAGGGCAGCAGTCATTTAAAGTAATCATTAAAGTCCCTGCAGAAAATGTATCGTTTCATGCTAAAATCCACCATTAAATTAGTAAAGCATTTGCTTGAATTTAACGGAGGTACTGTAAATAGTTCGCAAAATTCCTCTAACGAAGAAGAATGCGCTTGAGTTAAACTATTACCATAAGGCGAGCAAAACAAAGTTTTGAATACATTTGACATAATTGTCTTAGAGAAAATAATGAACAGTGTCCTCTTGACACGAGTTTCCGCTAGAAAGGTCGTCGAGATTAGGAGGGATAAATTCAGTGAAGCTTTTTATCTTGATCGTGTTTGGAGCGAAAGCTCTCGCTGGACCTTTTTAATAATAGAAAAAGCATTCGTCAATGTGAGCAAATTCGAAAAGCTGATTTTGGGAATTTATGGACCTGGAATAAAGTCACCGTTTTCAATTCTGTGTAAAAAAAACAAATCAAAAATATGAATTTTTCGATCGATAGCAATTACGTAAACAAATTTTCATTTCCTTGTTAGCCACGTGAATAATTAATGTCTTTCATTATTTATGTGTTATTTTTATCCATGGAAATTTTTCTATTACCCACCCAGCAGTAAATTTAGCACAACTTTGGCCGTTTTGATTTAGATCTGACAGTCCTAAAATTAAATTTAATACATCACTGTGCCAAATTTATTCAACAAATCAATACTAAAATCACAATCTAGATAAAAGAGAAACAATTTAAACTGCGCTTGTATTTTTGCTGAAAGCGGAAAAATCGTGATCACATTCCGAAAATTGGAGGCAAATTTAAGGTAAACCTCGGAGGAGTTCTCGTTTCGAGCGAAACCTCTCCATTTATATTTTTCTTTAACCTCTAAACAAACGTTTTATTATGGATTGTTATCTCAACTAAAGATCAAAAAGTTCAATGATTTATTCATAAAGACTGATTCCAGCAACGAAATAATTAAAGTTTCTTTTCAGGTAAATTAAACGCTAGCGCACGCAGCCTCGGGTTTCGTTATCACGAATACGACTGACAGCTACATTGAAGACTGACAAATAACAGTTCAAAGCGCTAGCACAATATCGAAAGCACGCCAAGTGTATCATTAGAAATTCCCAAATAAAAATCTTGATAACAAAGGATTTACACTTTTCTAGGACCTCGTGCAGGCTACTAAATTATTTAAACAGTGGGAATTTCTTCTACCCTACATTCGTTTACTTTTCGCAAAACCCGAGGCTACAACGTTAAAATTTAATGACTTTTAGCTTCGTGCTACGATCTCTGCGCTAATCCCGAAAAATAAAGAAATTTTCGTTATTTCGCTAAAATTGGGGAACAAACGCAATAGGCCAGCGATGAAAACTGAATTAAATTAAGGATAACGAGATATTTAAATGTAGGACGGGTTTTAAGATACAGGTTTTGGTTACTGGATGCCCACAACTTAGTTTGATTTTTAAAATTTTTATCCTGCATAAAAAAATTTCAATAAAAGTGTTTCAACAGCTGACGCTTTATGCAGGATTAAATGGCTTTGCGTTGAGGCTGAGCATAGACAAAATATACATTTCAAAATAATTAAAATAAAGTGAGATGTAATTTTCAATTTAATTTGAACCAAAGACAAATGTCGATTCTAGGTCTTCGTATTAAACGTTTCTTGATTCTTATTGAATTCCTCTCGTCTGCAAAAACACTAGAACTCTTTTAAATATCACTCAAGTAGACAAATTTAAGTAAAAGTTTTTATATATTAGACTGTAGCACCTTAAATTGAAGTGATTTATTTGCGTAATCGACTCAGAGATTTTTTTCAATAAGAACTCTCAAAAGAGCAATTTTCTTTCAATATCTTTCACTCAGTGTTCCTCAAATGTTCTCGACATCGTTCATGCTGAAATGATTAGCATTCGATTTGAGTCGATTTAAAATCGAATTTTTTGAGTCGATAATTAAATTTGAGAGCTTTCACTTTGAAGGTAGGAACGTGGCGAGGAAAAGTGCGATAAATGGTTACTTACTGGTAGGGTTTCCAAGGTTCTTTATTTCAAAGAACATAAAGAAAATGCTTTATTCTACACCTTTTTAAATGTATTTAAGATAACTAATTGAGATTCGGAATTCTAATATGTACCTACTTCAAAAAAAGTTTTAGAAAACATCAGTTGTAATTCCGATCAGTTACAGGTACTTCGGAAAATGTTAATAGAATTTCAGATTAGATAGTAAATTTGATGACAAAACATTTTATATAATTCAGACGTTGTAATTCATATTTGATTTTTTCAGCTGCATTTCAGAACAGATCAGCTTTGATTCAGTGTTGCACAGATTTAAGAAAACATCACGTATAGAGAGTATAGGTAAAACATTTTTGTTTGTATTAATTGTTAAATATTTTTCACATTAAAATAAACCTATTACGTAATTTTAATTTTTAATTTTTAAACCCAAAATATTTAAATTTTTACATCTGAATTATCTGAGTTGCATACAATTACTTCCACTTTCTGAAATATGAATAATACCTACTCGTAATTAACGACTTCTGTAAAACAGCTATTGAATTATTTTTACTGAGTTCTAAAATACAGTTAAATAATGTGAATTACAATTAACATTTTCTGAAATTATACGTTACCTACTTTACATTTTCTTAATCCGCAACTAAACGCGCTTTTTGAATGAAAAACATTACTCGAGTCAGACTCGAGTCGAAATGAGCATTCGACGCTAGTATAAAAACAACAATATGATGATCAATTTAACTAATCCAGAAGATTCATTAATTTTGTAACGATATATCCTAAATATTTTGAAGCATCTATATTTATGCATAACTTTTCAAAAGTCGTTTAGTTTCAAGCATGTTTAAAAAAAAACTAATAAAACAAATAGAATTATGAAAATTTAAAATGGCTCTAT